>PVJL010003083.1:0-94191 GCA_004026885.1 Lyroderma lyra
ATTGTTGCAGGTCTGATATGAAGGTCTTTAATTCATTTCGAGTTAATTTTTGTGTATGGTCAGAGTTCACAGCTCTGGATCATTCTTTTGCATATGTTTTTCCCGCTTTCCCAGAACCACCTACTAAAGAGGCTGCATACGGACAATTTTAAATGGGACAGAAAAAAATGGTACAGTCCTGCTTCCAATAGTACATATGGTTAGCCTAGAATAAAGACAGTTTGCAGACTCCATTACAGTTGGGCAAGTCATGGGATGAAATTCTGCCCAATGGTGTACAGTCAGAAGGGACAAGAGGGACTTCAGAGAAGGCACTGAAAAGTGCTAGTGAGTGCCCTTCTGTCTCCCCTGATTGTTCCTGTTTCTAAGCTAGAAGCAGATGTGACACACGGAATTCCAGGAGTCGTGTTGGACCTTGGGGTGACCTTGAGGATGGAAGACATGTGCTAGAATGGGGATCCATGACAACTCTGGAGCCTGAACCAACTCTGCTGCAGACTTCTGTGATACGACAGAGGAAATCCTTGTGTGTTTAAGCCTCTGTTTCTGAAACAATGTCTTGGCTCAATTGCAAATTCACTGTGGGACTCTGGGGGAGTCGTTTCAGCATGTTGGCCCTCAGTTTTCTCATCTGGAAAATAAGTAGATGGAATTAAAAGGCCATTTGGAAAGGTTCTTTCTAACGAAAGTGGAAATACTAATCATATAGCATACTACCAGGCAACCAGCACTGCTGAGGCTGGAAGGACCACAGACTCAAAGAGCCTTTTTCTTTTTTCAAGGATTTTCAAGGTAGTTAGAAAGAAAAGCAGAACACTCATTCACTCAGTGTAGGGGATGCTGTGTGCATGGCCCAAATGGCCCCCGCAAACCAGTTCCCGATCGCCAGGAGGACGCATTGCTGACTGTGTTCATAGCTGACTTCTTCTCCCAGAATTACATCAGTTGAAGGGTGCTGCCTCAGGGCAAAGCTGTGCCTGCTTTCCGGGGGCATCGCTTGTCCATGACTGGATGGACGCGGGAAGTCTAGCAGCCTGGCTCCCTTGCCTCAATGTGTGACAACTTAAAAGGGCCATCCCAACTGCCGAGTCCTGGCAACTGTATCCAAGCTCAATTTCTCCCCGCTCCAAGCCTGCTCTGCTCCCTCCCTCATGGGCACTATTCCCAAAAGCACTCACCGATAAACTTTCCGCCTGCAGATATCTGTCTCAGAGTCTGATCCCCAGGGTACCCAACCTAAGACAGTTGGTAGCAGGAGTGGCTCTGTATTGGGATTTGGGAGCTGGGCCACCTGCCAGCTGGCTAGCAACGAGCACCCCATCACTGGGGGGCAGGGAGAGTCCTGACAGCACCTGGCTCACGGACGCCCCGTCACTGGGAGGCTTTGCACTCTTGGCAAGCTGATTTGTGATTACAGTAAAAGGAAAAGCACTGGCAGGTACAATATGTCAGCCAGTTGAAAGATTTGGGGCAAGTCGGAATTACTAAGACTACGGAATGAGATGAGTCTACTGAGTGCTATCAGTGTATTGAATGAAGAAAGTCAGTGAAAGACTGGAAGTGATTAATCACTAATTTAAGACCAAGTGTGAAAGTCAGAGGGCCACCTTGGCAGCTAGTCAAGAGAGTCTCATCTGCTGCAGCTGGAGAGCAGAGCAAGCTGGGGACAGGGCCCAGGACTTAATTAGAAGGGCAGTAGAGTTGCAATGAATGTCTAATTCTCCACTAGGGTGTGACAAAGGTCAAGGCCTTATTTGGGGAGGACCCTCTGATGCAGGGTGAGGATATCTGGGTTGAAGCACTGGAGAAGCCTGACCTTTCAGCTTGCCTGGGGCTCCTGCACTGCAGAAGGGGCACGACCTTCCTAATCATGGATGAACTCTCCCTCACTCGCTTGAGGATGACTCAGAGGACTTTGCTTCAGGATGTCCCCTCCAGGCCACCAAACCGAAACCTACGGTCAAGTCATACCATAATGCCACCAGGGTTGTGCTGGGCCTCCAGGAAAGGGGCTGAACCCTGAAGGAGCTGCAGAGTCCAGCCAACCTATTATGCCTTGGCAGGTACCAGGAGCATGGATGCAGGGGCAATAGGTAATGGGATGCCTATTACTGATACAGGAACAGTCTCCTCTGACACAGGATTTAATACATGACAAGGATAGTGTCCCCTGAGGGACTACTAAAAACAGTCTCCTCCCATGACCTTTATGAAGGTCCACCCTGAGAAACAGTGCAAATACACATATACTACAAGGTTGTCCATGGGATCTTGCAGAAGGTCACACAAGTGCCCACACTAAGAAGACAGGAAGGGATCAAAAGTCTCAGAGAAGTGAGTATGCTGGGGTGACTGTCCCCTGAAATCTGGGGAACCTGATGTAAGACACTTAGTAACTATGTCTTCAGTAACCCCTATGGGAACAGCCATTGTGATCATTTCTCAGGATGTCCTGACAAATGAGACAGGGCCTTATCCTTACAGCGTATAAACTGTGATTATGACGTAAGGAGGGAGACTTATTTTACAAAACAAAATCACTAAGAATAGATGCATCCAAATGGGTGTGTGACGCTCGTAACAAGTCCTGCTGGGAGACTCTAGACTGTCCCTGATGTATGGGTAATTCGAGGCAGGTGGCATTGACATGGGTTTAAGTCTAGTCTTGATGTAACTCCCCTTCAAGTTTAAACGTGTGTGACCTTGGGAAAATGTTTTAATTTCTCTGGGCCCTATTTTTCTCATCTGTAAAACTCAGATGATAGTATCTGCTCTGGTGGGGTGTTGTCCCACTTAAATTACAGTGAGATTGCATAAACAGAATGCCTAGTCAATTAAATACAATATAAACACAATAAAAGCTGGTTCCTCTTCCTTCTCTTATGATTCTGCCTATTATCCTGTCAACTTCCTTTTGTAAAATCCCATTTAAATTTAGTTTAAAAGCCAAATAAAAAAATGAGTCTGTTTTTTTCTTCCTTTTGTTCCTTCCCCCATTTTTTCTTTCTCTCATTTATTTAGCAAGCACAGACTAAGGTCTGTGTTTTGGGCAGCTGTGTCCACATGGTACAGAGGCAAGAACAGGGCTCCAGAGTCTTGGTTTCAAGTTCCAGCATCAGCACCGCCTCCCTATGTAACTTTGGCCAAGTCACTCAACACTTCCTAGACTCTGTTTTATCTCTGTTCAATCGATCTGCCAACCCTCCTGGGTGCCTTCTCTGTTCCAAGCCCCAGAACTGTAAGAGTGCATGGTGCTGGCTTTGGAGCCTATAGTAGAGGCAGGGACAGACCCTTCCTGAGCTCCCCTGTACACATGGAGAGATTCTTAGCACTGTGCCCAAAGTGCTTCTGGAATACACAGGTTAGCACACGACCCTGCATGCTTTCCAGGGATATGGAAGAAGTCTGGAGAAATAACAGAAAAGCAAATGCTTAGAGGCTGTTACTGTAATCGGATGGCAGCTGTGGCTGCTGACACATTATGCAAGGGTTCGTAGGTGTTCTCATTGCACTCCCTGATCATCTCTACCTTTGTACCTTGGCTCACATCACCATATGCGTCTCTGAATAGTTAATTCCAACCCATCTTTGAAGGTCAAGGTTCAAATCCACTTTCTCCAGGAATCCTTCCCAGAGCATCACAAGTCACATGTGAATGTTGGGGGTTTAAGATGCAGTCCATAACAGGTGCTAAAGACTCCCTACTATTGTGAGTTCCTGTGTGCTAGTCCCTAACCCTGCCCACACCTCTGCAATAGTATCTTTATGAATGTAATTTAATTTGAACCCTTTCTAAGTGTGCTGGCTGTTTTCTGGCAGGCCTCTTACATACACAGATATTGATGACAATGGTGATAATAATCTACAACCACTATAAAGTCCCTTGAGAAGGATAAAGTTTAGTGCTAAACTCTGTAAGGAATTCAAAGCCAAATAATGAACTCTTCCCACCCAGTGTCTCAGTCCCCCAACTACAAAATGGGGAAATGAAAACACTGTCCTCACATGATCCTTATGAAAGTCCACGATGATAAAGGGAACCAGACAGTGAGTGTGGAGGTGTATTGAATCCACAGGGTGGACCCACTTCTCCAGGAGCAGAGAACAGTTCTGCAACCCTGGATTCCCAGGTCAGAAGCCTGCAGATCAAAGCTGCAAAAGGGGCAGGACATCTCAAAGGACACGCCCCCACTGCTAGCAAAAGAGGAATGGGCATTTTTAGTGGTTCCCTAATTGATTGGACCCCCTGTCAGGATAAGTTCTTGACATGAGGTAAGGTTTCTGTCCCCTCTCCCTGGTAATCATGACCCATCTCATGAGCTTGCTAAATATCTATGGAAAATAGTCCTGGCAGAGATCCTGTATATGTCTATTTATAATGATAGTGACATAGAAAGAACTGGTATGTTCATGTAGAGGCCATGTTACCTGTTTCTATGAACATCTTCAATATGAGAAAAGGCTTCAATGGGTCCATGGGCACAATTTATAGCTTTCTCTGTGTCAACAGAAACCAAACATGCACACCATCCCAATGAAATAGTGCAGATCGTTGATTTAGGTGCTGAGAACTGCAAACGACATGGTTTCCTAGACAATTCATTCTTGCACCCTTGCAATTGGATTAGCTTTCATCTTTGAGAACCATGAGGGTCAATTTAGTCATGTGGTACGTGGAAAAGGGACAAGTTTTGGCATTAGACAGTACAGGTTCACACCCAGTGAGGGACCATGTTGCTTAATGCTTCCTCCTCTGTAAAAGGCTAACAGAGTTGCCCTAATTAAATGAGATTAAATGAGAACAGAGCCTTAGTAGATGCCCCTTCTATGATGAAGTCTATTCTCTTTCTCTAAGCTCCTGTGGTGGTTGTTGCTTTGTTTTGTTTTCAATGTATTACGGTTTTAAATGGGTCTCCAAAATGGCAGAAACCCAGCCAGTCACAAGGCATGACTACAGAGTCACTTTGAAGCACTTGCTATGTTCTTGGACACAATGAACATGGCCCCCAAACCCAACCAGGTGTACTGTCCAGCAAAGTGTGGAAGACCACAGAACTTTTTCATTTGTGCTATCTCCTTCAGATGCTAATTCGCATAACTATCTTTGCGTTGGGACAGGTGGTTGGCTTTACCTATATCTTTAATAATAACTACAGACTAATAAAAAAGGAAGAATAATTCCCAGCCAGGGAACTACCCACATACCAAAAAAAAAAAAAAAAAAAAAAAAAAAAAAAAAAAAAAGGAAGAATAACTTGGCATCAAGAGATGTCAAGTTGCAGCCCATTGCACGGTGCCTCACAGGGATTAAATTGGGTCATGGGCCACTGGGGACTGGGGACTCTTGCCTCAACCACCCTCAAACAACTTGTAAAGACTGAGCTTATGCACATCTTCCATGGACCAGTTTTTTTTTTTTTTCACCAGCCTGTTCAATGTCTGTGAAATCTTAAAAGTAGCAGAAAATATATGCAAAGTGTCTTCTGTGGCTCAGCTTTGGGAATGTTGTGTTTGGAGAATTCAGAATATCTGACTTTGTACCTAACTTTGTTACCTGCCCACCATCAGGTCTTGTGCAATCACATTCCCACTCTTGGCCTTGGTATCTTCATTGATACAAAAGAAATATCATCCCAACCTTGACTAACTCATAGGGATAAAAGACCCAATGAGAAGATGAATGTATAGTAGTTTATAAACTGTGACTATCAGGCATATCAATTTAACAGGGCCAAAGTGAATGCTGATTTTTGCTCCCCAAACCTCAGCCTCACCTCACTTTACTCAAGGGCACTAGCATGTACCTACCCCTTAATTTCCTCACTCATCATATGTCATCCATCAGCAAGCCCTATTGACTACTTCCTCAGATGTAGAACAATCGTTTTTATTTTTAATATATTTATTTTAATATATTTCCAACCTTTTTATTTTAAAAATTTTAAAAAGTTAATGTACCCTTCACCCAGATTTTCCAAATGTTAACGTATTACTGGATTTGCTTGCTCTCTTTCTGTCTCTCTCTCTCAGATTCAGCTGAAATGCCACCCCTGAAAGGTCACCTTCCTTGACCATTCAATCCTTGAGCCCAAGGTCCCACCCCATTATATCATTCTAATTGCAGAGCTCCAGCTGATCTTTTTCTTGGCTATTTACGTCCTGGTTGCCTCCCTGCCTCCCCTACTAAGATGTAAGTTTTAGGGGAGAATTGGCCTTGTGTGCTTTGCCCGGTTCCCAGTTGAATCCTCAGAACCTAGAACAGGGCCTGGGCAGTCTCTGTGTTCAAAGTGCAAATGTGCTCCAGTGCCTACACTGGCTGCGACATTCACTATTCACTCACATCATGGAAATATTTGTTACATCTTGACCTAGGTGGGGATTACTTAAAATATGGCTAACATTTTAGTATAAATCCTCTAAGAAAGACAGAGAAAATGACACAAAATTCTCCCATGTGTGTGCACACATATGAAGACAGAGTTCAACCATCTCTTTGGTTTGCATAGGGACTCTGGAGTCAGACTGCCTTATTCACATCCAAGTTCCACCACTTACTACTGTGTGACCTTGAACAAATTACTTAAACATCTTGCATCTCAGTGTCCTTATATGTAAAATAGAGATTTTAAAAAAATCTTCCTCATAAGCTTGTTGCATGATTAAATGTGTTAATATTTTTAAATGCTTAGAGCCATGTCTGGCACATAGTAAGTGTTCAATAAATGTCAGCATGATGCATATTACATAATTGAGAGCAGATAGTACATATGCTTTATAGCCTTTTGTTTGTTTGGCAAAATATCCTGAATATTTTACATCAACAACTATTCCTTTATCACATGATTATTAATGGCTAATATTTTTAATCATATAGATGCACTCTAAGTTTCCCAACTTACCCCCACTGTTAGCTGGTTAAGTTGCTTCCATCTTTTCTCCATTATAAACAATGTTATACAAATATCTCTAACACATAGCAACGACTATTTTTTTCTTGTTGTCTGTCTAGAAGTGTAATTGTTGGGTCAAAGGCTATGCATATTTTCCGACCCGAGATATAGATTCCAAATTCCTGAGACAGGTTGCTGCAACAGAGGCGTTTCCTTAGAGACCCAAGTCCAGAGGTCAGGGTGGCTCCTAATCTCAGCCATCTCCCCTCTGCCCTCTCTCCCAGGGCCAGCCAGGTTGTATGTCCAGCTGACAGGCTCCAATAATCCTGTTTACTCTGCTCTGGGCAGGAAAACAACCTGGATGTTCTCTCTTCAGGGGATATCAGAGACCTTTGCTTTGAACTTCATCTGAGAGGAGAAAAACAACCACATCCAACATGCTTGCTATTTCACTGCGGGCCTTTCCTCTGTTCTTTGTGACATGGTGTTTACAAAAGCATCTGTACTTCTGGACCCTTTTCAATCATGACTTCCCCACCCCATTACCCAGCAGAAACTCATCTGTTCTTTATGGCCTAGCTCAAATGCCACTTCTTCCAAGAAGCCTTCTCCCCTTCAATCCACATCCTGCGTAAGGCAAGAAATAAGTCTAGTTTGGGGCATGCGTAGTCATATACTATGGAATACCCTTTCCCACAAGAGAAGAGGAGACCACTCTTGTCTTTCAGAAGGTCTGAGCAATCCTGACCCATCCTCTCCCCTACTTCCATAGTTAGGTTGGGACCGACAGTTCCAGAAAGGGAAGGGGGGTCAAGACTGTACTCAAGTTGGAAAAGGGGACTGACCTGACCCTGACAGAATAAACTGTGGCAGTTGCTGTTTCCAAAAAAGGGGGACCTGTACCCCACCCTTATAAGCAGCCCCCTCCCAAGAGGGGCAAAACCTCTAAAAGGGTAAAAGGAAAAGCCAAAGACTGAAGATGAAGAGTGCTGGCTCCAGGGGCCACAAGGACAGTCCCTCCTTGTGGTGTGTGTGGCAGAAAAATTGTCCCTTTTGAATAGAGCACAGCAGGAGCAGATCTGGGGTTTGCGGGGTCTGGAGCATATACAATTTGGGGAGTTTTGTTTAAGAAAAAACTACAAATATAAAACGCCCATGGGCACTGCAACTTAACCCACAGGAAGGAGAAGCGTGATGGGGGAGACTCGGGGAGAGCAGGAAGGAGGCAGCAATCTCTTAACCTCACTCATGGAGGTTAAACTATCACGCTTTTGCCAATTTTGTAATAATATCTGACCTGTGGACACAATCCAGGGTGTCTCTCAGAAGGGGCCTGTGCAAGTGAGGGGACTCCATGGCTGAAGGTTCCTTAACATCCCCCTTGTAGTTGGAGCATCTTGGAGCCGAAGACCAGACAGGCTCTTCCCTAAACTCCATTCCGTATAAGCCTTCAGGGTCTGGGGCCACCCCCACCCCGTAGAGCCGATACAGTATTCCCTGCTAAATGCAAGGAGGGTGGCAAGCCAGATTTATTTGATTTAGACTTACAAATAAATATAATACTCCTGGCCCAGAAGTATCCTAAAATACCTTGCCTCTACCATACTCAGGAAATACCTTTCTTTTTAAAAAGACAATCAGAATGCATGTCCTGAGAAAATGGCTTCCCTTCGGCGTCTCAGTTCTCCCATCTCAAACGTGGGGGTGATGAAACTACCTCACTGGTTTGGTGTGAGAACAAAACGAGCTAATACATGGAAAGATGTTGACCTTGTATCAGGGAGCCAGCCTTCCTGAGCATCTCCTCGGTCCCTGGCCCTTGGGTGGGTATGGGGAAGGCAGAGATGACTTAAAGCAGGCCCTGTCCTCAGGCACGCACAGTCCAATCTCTCCCACACACGGCGCAGAACTGAGATTTGCAAAGCAGGGGAGGGAACCGGCCCGCTACCTGCCGGCTCTCAGACAAGAGAAGCTCACTTAGACTGAGGCCCCAGAGTGCATGGCCACCTGCTGACTGTGGGAGCACACACTCTGACATGGCCATCTGCAGGAGTGAATCTGAGTGCATGCCCCACCTTGCTGAGTGTGTAGCAAATCACTTCCCTCTGGGAGTCCGAGTTTCCACCAGGCTTCAGGCAGGATGTGGGAGGGCTCTCTGAGGGCCGTGCCCAGCACAGAACAGGTGCTCAGTAGGTGAAAACATGTTCCTGCCCTGGCTGGGGTTTTTTGGTCAAATCCTCCCTCTATTTTCCTAGGAGGCCATCTCTGAATCCTCCTTGTCTATAATAAGAAGCGGACTTCAAGTTCCAAGCAGGAGGCTCAGGGTACTTCCCCCTTCCACATAATTCTTCTGAATTCTATTTTAATGTAGCATCCTCCTTCGAGCAGGAAACTCAAACCACTTCCTCCTACTAGAGGTTTTTTTTGCCGTGTCCCCTTTTCCTAATGTCTGGCCAAATGCCCAGCTGCAAAAAGCCAGAAGCCTTTGATTTGAGGTTGGTCCTGGGGCACTTTCTCCAGGTTCCTGTGCTGACTCAGGCCAGTGAGTCTGGCCTGAAAGCCCAAGTCTCCATCCCAGAGCTCCTCCCCCATCTCCCTTTCAGTGGCTTTCCTCTTCTTAGCATCCTCCAGTTCGTCAGGCTGGCCACACACCAGTGAATTTTGCTCACTCCCTGTACCTCATTCCCAGATGTCTTTGCCCACTCCACCAACCCTATCTTTATTGCAGCTCATTCTCATGAGGATCAGGAGCATCCTGCTATCATAGGCTGGACACTAAACTAAGAGTCTGGAGACCTTGGCTCTGCCACGAATGCATGCAGCCTTAAGGATGTCCTTGAGCGCCCATTTTCCTCATGTGCAGAATGACAAAGGCTGAACCAGACTGGCGCAGGGGGTCTTCTAAGGCACAGTCCACACAGCCCTCATCCTAGTGCCCTTTCACTTAAGGACACAGCTCCCTGTTCATATCAGCATTAAGGTTACAGTGCTTCCTCTTAAATCTATCATTCACCAAGCACTTGCTATAGATCAGGCCCTAATCCAGGGCCTAAAGATATTTAAATGAATAGCATCATCCCTACCTTGAAGGAGTTTACGGATGAAAAAAACCAAGAACATTTAAAAATGGTAAGAAAAGAGTTATTTGCTAGAAAAGAACACAGAACTGGCAACCACAGGCCCCTTGGAGGCACTGTCCCAGAGGAGCCACTGCATTAAGTCTTGAAAATTAGGTAGGAGATCTCTGAGCTCAGAGGAAGTGAGGGAAGAGTGTTCTAAGGAAACGGAACAGTATGTGCAAAACCAGTTCAGAGATTTAGAATTAATTCAACATGGTTGCTGTTCATGTGGTGAGCAGAAGGGTCTGGGAAAGAGAACAGAGCATGCTGGAATTTCTGGGACTTTGGACCTCCCCACAGAGAAGGAGATACCTCTGTCTGATGGCAGTTTGTGGAAGCTTCCAGTGCAATCTGATGTCAAAGGCTCGCCAAATCCAGAAAAAGGAGAAGCAACTTCCTTCCAAGCACCACAACCAAATTTAGCTTGAGCCCGAGACTCTTGGTTGATTTCACAGCAGAATCTGACTAAGACTTGAAGAAAACAGTCTTAAAAGTAAGACAAATATTTAGAGTTTTAAAAGCTCAGCCTACAAATTAGGAAGAATGGGAAACTCGAACGTCAGATGTACAACTTTGTTCTCTTTAATTTAAAGCAGACTTTGTTTTCTGGTGGACGATAGATTGAAATCCTCCTGTCTGCTCAATAAGATGGTAGAAACCACTTCTGAAGAGCCAGTGTTTTGTGTTATGGGCAATCAAATTTAATAAGGTAACAGAAGAGAAAACGTGACGTCAATACAGCTGTATCTGAGAATAAAAAAATAAATTGATGATTTGACTGAAGTCGGTTCAGTCTTAATTGCAGTAGGAAGGAAAAGTGGAAATTTTCTATTTTCTGGTCTCCTTTGCTTTCCCCATACCTCGACCCTAATATATGCACCCTGAAAAAGTAAGTGCTCACTCAGCCAAAAAAAAAAAAAAAAGGATGGCATTTCACTTCATTTTTCTCAACCCCTCCCCAATATGGGAGGGAACTCATGTTTACTGAGTACCAACTCTATACCTGGCCCTTTCTCTACAGATAGCTTCAACCATGCCTAACCCTACAAGGAACCCACTGTTTTCTCCATTTTAAATAGGAAGCAACCAAGGCTCAGAGAAGATAGGTGAAATTGTTAAGGTCACACAGCTCAGGTAATATTATGTGTGAGTGACCGAGTTAGGTTTTGGTCCTCATTCTTTACTGATGCTAAAGCCCATGCTCTTTCCACCTGCCCCACTGCCTTCCTGAAATTCAGAGATTTGATTCATGGAAAGAGACCATCTCTGCATAGTATCTGCAAATGAAGGGCTTTCAAAGGAATGAAATTGTATAAGCTCCATTTAACCCCTCATTCAGCACACAAATAATGATTGGGTGCTATGATGTGCCAGGCAAACAGTAGTATCTCCCTTTACAATTTTTATGAGGACCGAATGAACTCACATTTGTAAAGCATTTAGAGCATGAGAGTATTGTTAGATAGTAGGGAAAATAAGCAATAACAAAGCAAGCGAGATACACAGTATGTTGTAAGATATTAAGTCCAGATATGAACAATGTATCAGAAAATGGGGATGAAGTATATGGTGGTGGCTTTGTCATTTTAGTTAGGGTGGCCAGAAAAGGCTGTGCTGAGAACATGTCATTTGAACAAAGACCTCAATGAAAGTCAGTGAGCCAACAGGAGCCATGGTTGGGCCTTCCATTGATGGTTCAGAGGCCCTACCTTTGACTCCTAATTATGAATGTCAGTTCCTTGGAATAATCAATTTAGGCATATGCTTACCAAACTGCATCCTTACATTGTGATGTGGTAAAGATTTAGCATTGTGTTTGTAAGAGACTCAATCTCTAACGTGGTCTCAGAGATGAGTAGAAAGGTCCTGGGCCCTGAGGGAATAAGGTCATTTCTGGAATATTCCTTTATAATAAGAATTGAAGTACTGAAGTTAACTCATGGTTTATGAGGTTTATTCATAGTCCTTATCTCATAGATAAAGGCTGTCCCAGCTGGCTCCAGGGACTGTACACAATGTACCTGTATTCTGCTCTTGCCTTTCTCTGGGCTGAAATCCTTCAGTTTGGGAGGGGAGGCTGTATGTGAAGACACTTTGCTGAGTTTAACCATCCCTGGAATAAAAAGGGTCAAGTCTGGCCACGTGCCCATTGCCTTGACCATGCAGAAATGCTATGTCAGAGAATTTTTCAGAATGCTTGAAGGACCATTTCAGTGTATTTCCCATATAGTGTCTGAGAATTATCTCTTTCTAAGCTTCCAAGGCCTAGAATTTAGGGATATGGTTAACAAAGTCCACCCTTATTACTGTGATGTGGAATAAAGAACAGTGGCCTGGGAGGCTTAGAGACAAGAGTTCAACTCTTGGCTCTGTCGTTAACTATCATGTATGTGTCTCTGTACGTCACTACTTCTGTCTCTGGGTCTCATTTCTCTGTCTATAAAATAAAAAGATAATGGGGGAACACACACACACACACACACACACACACACACACACACACGTCTTTTTGACTTGTCTCTGGACTAGGCCTATTGCACATATTATATCAGTTTAAAATCACAACGACCCTAAGTCAGTATTATTATTGTTACACTATAAATGTGATGTGATGTAGTGGGAAGAGGCAGAGCAGGATTGGAACCCAGACCTGACTCCAGCTATTAAGCAGCAAGTGCTTAGATTTTCTAAGAATCTTTCCAAGACTGTGATTCCTTGATTTTATAGACCGCAGGGACGAGTCAATCTGGCTTCCTGAGAAAGCCAACATGTCCCGTTGACTATTCCTTTTCTACAGCTTGAGTTTTAGATAAACTCTCTGTTTCTCCAGTATACAAGGGCCATCTAGAAAGTATCCAGCCATGTAATAAGAAAAATAGAGGCATCTATGGATGCATTATTTCCAGACAGCCCTCGTATATCTCATACATTTTTGGTACAGCTATGAAGACCCTCTGACAAAAGGAAAACACAACAGATTGGCGTGCAAGTGACAGAAGGTGTCCAAGGCAATCCTCTGCTTCACCATCTTGCCCTTGGAGGCAGACCAGACTCAACACAGAGACCCTACGTTTAAGGAAGGGCCAGCAGCCTTCCCATAGTGACTCACTCAGCTTCCTAAGAAGTCTGGGCCTCCCAGGGATCCACAGTCAGTCTGAGACTGTTCTCTGGAAGCCCCTTCACATGGCAATGCAGAAGGAAGACAGGTGGTGTTGTCTCGGGCACAGACACTAAGTGTGTAGCACAGCCTCTGATGCCCTGTGTGACTTCAGCCAAGTCTTTCTCCAAATATTGCCAAGAAGTGGATTGGAGCTGGTGCAGGCTAGGGAGTGAGGCCGACTAGGTCTGGATCCCAGTTCTCCCATTTATTGGAGGATGTGAGATGTGGATTTTCAGCCAAGGTTCTTAGCATCTATGCTAGATAGAGTTCCTCAGCTCTAAACTTGAAACTCCTCCAGGCCTCAGCTTCGTCATGTATAAAATACATAATGTCATAAAGGTCACTGGGGAAATTTAAGGTCATGTATACAGTGTCTCACACACAAGAGGCCCTTGATAACTATTAGGACCAACCCACTGACCATCGCCACTCAGCCTGTATCAAACCACCCATGAAATGCTTCCAGCCCATACCGGACCCCACACCATTTAGAACAGGTCTAGTAGGAATCAGACCACAGTTAGAGATGGTTTTGCAAATCCCATCGCTAAAGGCTGACTCATCCGAGACTAGAAAGGGAAGCCCACAAGCCGAGGTTCCACGTCCACTGAGTGGGGTGCAGAAGGGTCCTGCCTCACCGTGGACAAACCTCGGAAGGATGACGTGGCTATAACAATACCACGGCTCTGAGTCCAGGAATCAAATGGCTTCTCCCAGGTCTACTTGGGGCTTTTGTATATTCAAACAGGAGGAAGAGGGATCCCTCCATGCCATTCTGGTTCTTTTTAATTTTTTTTCTTTTTATACTTGGCTCAGGCAGATAAAGCAAAAAGGAGATCAGCAAGTCATACCTACCATTGTTCACATTTTCATTTTCAACTGAGATCCAGGGAAGTCAGAGAAGAAACAGGCGCTTCTCAGATGCCTTTTTCCACTGGGCTGTGCAAGTGACAGGCACTGGCAGTCTGAAAAACGAACACCACCCTGCCTCGTGGAGCTTAGATTCAAGGATAAGGTCAGATTCAAGTTTATTCCATGGGTGATATACTGACATTACTATGTATCCAGTGAATTTATGTCAGGACTTGTGTTGGATTCCCACCAGCCAGAAGGAGAGGAGACCCCCGGACAAGTGTCAAATCATGCCTCAGTGTGTCAAAGGGGCTTCGACAAGAAGTTCAGGTGAGGTCCCATCAGGGTGCAGAGGATGGAGGGGTTCCATGATTCCTAAGGATCAAGAAAGCTTATTGAGAATTTTGAAAGATGAGTAGGCACTTTGCAGGCAGCCAAAGATGAAGGAAGGGCAGTGCAGGCAAAGGTGCATTATGAACAAAGACCTAGAAGTGAGAAGCAGGCCAATGTACCCGGAGGAATTAGAAGTCATTCAATCATGGTTAAGGCTCAGGGTGTGAGGGGTGGGGATGGCATGAAGGGTTTTCTGACATTTACCAAGGATCCAAATTATGCCTACTCTGTCTCTTAGCTGTTTTATTTTCCTCTCTTACATGTTTTAATGCGATCCTCACCACCTCTGTGAGCTGTGTTATCCCACTTCACAGATGCGGAAACCACGGCTCATAGTGGTTATGTAAGAATGGCCAAAGTTCTTGCAATTGAAATAGAATCTCAGAGCCAGGTCTATTAGGTGGCAAAGTCCATACTTTGTTCATTCTGTGACATTATTTTCGATGCCATGATCCCACATTCATACCTTCAAATATTGAGCCTTGCGATGTGCCAAGCACCATTCTAGTCTGGGGATAAAGAGGCTAACCAGACAAGGAGGCTCCTCTCACAGAGTTTCCACTCTAATAGAGGGAGAGAAGCAGGGACAGAGCATCTGAACAAAGGCCCACGGTAATGTGGGCTAAGCTAAGTGCTGTAAAGAAAATAAAATGATGGAATGAGAGATGGTTGGTTGCGAGTAGAGAGATGGGAGGATAACTTTCCCTAGGATGGTTGGGGAAAGGCTCTCTGAAGAGGTCACATTAGAACAAGACCTAAATGATGAGAAAAAGGCAAGCACAGGAAGGTCTGAAGAGACGTGCTATAGGCAGAAGGAAGTGCAAAGGTCCTGGGGTAGTGCATTCACGGGACAGAAAGCAGGCCGGTGTAATTAACTGAGGAAGCCATGGGCATGTATCATAGGAAATGAAGTCAGGAAGGTTAAGAAGGGCCAGCACACATGGTTCAGGGAAATGTCCTTGATCCTGCGTGAAGAAGATTTAAGGATAGGATGTGGAAGAAGGCAGTGGTTTTACTGTCAAGAGTTAGAAGGGTAGCTTCCCTGGGAGTCAGCCGTGTGCAAAAGGAACATCCCTTCTCTGCCCCTTCCCACCTGTGTGGCCGTGAGCAGGTGACTTAGCCTCTCTGGACCTCAGCCTTCTCCAGTGTAGAGTGGAGATGGCAATACCTGCCTCACAGACCAAGAGGGAGGATTAGACACCAAGCATCAGCCCATTCCCTTGTCTCTATTAGACAGTTACTGAAAAATCTCCCTGGAGACATTGGTGCAGGCAGTATGCTCTTGTAGCTAGTCACTCCAAGGACCTGGGCGATCAGCTGCTTTACAAAGAGATCACCACCTGTCCATCCTGACAAGTGGCAGTCCTGTCCCCGCAGTCCTCCCTCAGGGTCTGCACACTTAACATCACCAGCTGCTTCTACTAATGGAACTAGCTTTAGGGGCTGTGGCAGTTTCGAATGTCCCAAGGCAAGACTCTGCAGTTAGATTTGATTTCTAAAAGCATCCTACAGCTGTTTTCGTGTGCACATGAATCACCTGAGATCTGGCTACAATGCAGCTTGTGGTTCTGTGGGTCCAAGGCAGGGCCCGACAGTGGCTTTTCTTAAAACTTCCTGGGGACTTAAAAGTTCCAAGGACCACGCTATGAGTGGCAAGGATTTAGAGCCAAATGGCTTCCGCAGCCAGACAACATTGAATCTACCACAGAAAGATGACAAAGCAATAGGCTGCTGTTGGTGACTCACTATCGAATTCACTAGGCAAATGCTCGTAGAGGGCCTACTAGGCACTAGGCAGCGTGCTGGGAAGTAAAGTTTCAAAGGAGACAAAGGTCAGGACCTACGCTCACGGAGCATTTATCCTAGTAGCAGAGAGCCAAAGAAACAAGCAATTAATTAAGATAGACTAAATGCAGAGTGTGGGGACGTCTGGTGTACTAAGGGAGCACGGGGCTGGAGAAGGTGCAGGAAGAAGACCTCCTGGAAGAAGGGACATGTAGGCAGAGAGCTGGCCCTGAGCAGGAGGAGTGCCACAGGCAGAGGGGACAGCATCCCCAGGGGCCAGGCCACCCAGCTGGCCAGAGGTACAGCCTAGATTTAGACCAGGTCTGTCTGATCCAAAGATTTGCTCTTGCTAGTATCTTTCACCTCTCATGAATCAAGGCTGCCAGTTGTCCCTCCCCAGTGATGTCAGAGAAGCTGGCCCTGGGGAGAAAGCTATTCCAGAGCACAGGCCTCTGCGTCACCTGACGGGCTTGGTGGTTACGAAATAGGCCTTTGCACCAAACACGTTGCACCACCAACGGCATCCAGGCTTTGCTCAAGCGTCCTTTCTCCTGAACACTTGTGACTGCCCTCCGACCACTGCTAAAAATAGCCCTTGCTTTTTTTTTCTCTTTCTCTTTCTCCAAGCAACAATGAACTTTGAAGCCTGGGTGGTGCCGTTTATTTCAGCTGGTTATCCCTTGGGTGAAGTCCACCACGAAGTAATAGTCCAGACACCTGAAAGGTTCCAGGATTCTTTAAGGGGAAAAGAGACAGAAGTGCACTTGAAACACGCATCATCTATGTGGCAGACAGTACACCACCTCCTTGCAACTAAATACCAGTGGCACAGATGGACCTGGCATGAACTTAGATGCAGCCACATGACTTTGGACAAGTCACTTACCTCCCTCAGTCTCAGTTTCCTCATCCGTTATCTCGGAGCTGAGTACCTACCTTACATACAGCAAGTGTGAAGGTTGCTGACTGGCACGTTGTCAGCACTCAGCAACTATGAGGAGGAAAGAGATTCAGAGGGGTATGATAGTAAGTAAAAGAGAACTCGAATTTGAAGTCAAGTCCAGACCCATACCTTCCTTCATGCGTTATGTTCTCCTGATGTTAGAATTGTATCCCTTGCCATTTGACTTTATAAGGCCTCCTGTGACATTGGGCTTGACCATTGACTTATCATAGGCAAAGGAATGCAGACAGAAATGACAGCATGGAAGTTCTGGGCTGAGACCTCAATAGGTATCATCTGTTTCATCATGTTCTGTCTGCTCACTTGTTCATTTATCATGAAAAGAGCAACCAGAGGCTACCCTTCTCCCTGGCCCTCACAGTGAGACATATGGAGCAGACCCAAAACAGACCCAAAGCCCCACCCTATATGCAGCCTGAACCCAAGCTGCCCAGCCAACCCTCAAACCTATGAGTGAGAGAAATAAATACTTGTTGATATAAAGCAACTGAGTGTGGGCAGCTTGTCACCCAGCATTACTGTGACAATATCTGACTAATACAACTCCATAAAAGAGTGCAGCCCAGCCAGGCCAGCTCTGTATTTCTTAAGTACTTACTATGTGTGATGGTAAGTAAAAGAGAATTTAAAATCATCTCTGGTTCAAAGACAGTTCCATTACTCCTTCCATCCCTCCTTGCTGGGCACAGTCATGACACAGAAATCATAAACCCTTATTTTATTAAAAAGACAAAAAAAACAAAACAAGTAAATGAGTGCATGTGTTTCTATTGTTAAAGAGGAAAGCACAGCTCTATTAAATGATACCTAGCAATATCAACGCATATCTTTCCTAGGAACTCTGCAGTGGGTCAGACAGTAACCTTTCCGGGGTGTGTATGACTCAGCTAGTCCTTAAGGAACAGGAAGGGTTTAAAGATGCTGGTCATAGTTCTCCAGCCAAGCCACGGAGTTCTAATGTTCAGGTTTCTTTGCTGGGGTGGAGAGGAATCAGAGAGATCTATGTTCAGTCCCCACACTGCTTCCCAGCTGTGTGATCCTGGGCAAGTCACACGTCTCTGAGCTTCCCATAATTCCCTCCCCCACCACATTTCTGTCCTTTGCCTGGCATGGCCCCCTCTACCTTTCTCTGCCCGTGAGGACCCTTCCTGACTGCCTCTCCACCAAGAACTAAGACCTCTCCTCCTTTAAGTCCCAGTCACACCCAACTGAAATGATCTTGGTCCCCAGAGTGCTCCAGAATTGGTTTTTGTGCATGTGTCTTTTTCTTGTGGGGGACACTGGGCTACTTCAGGACAGAGCAGGGCCTTCTGCATCCCTAGACCCCCAGAACTTAGCATAGAAATAGGCTGTCAGTAAATACTGGCTGACTTTAACTAAACTAAACAGAATTGTCCCAAACATTATCCAGGATTAAAGTGTTTCAAAGGAAAGTTTCCACATGTGTTATTTTTTTAAAGGGTCTCAGGGCTAAATACATAAAGAAAAAAGCGACACACACTTGGAAAACTATGTCCACATAAACACACATGTATATAAACAAACACATGCCAAAAACAACCCTGAGAGTTTTCTGCAGACTTGCCTCCCATTTAAGGCCTGTAATTTCCATCTTGGCCAACACTGGCGTTGGCCCAAACCATGTTTCACAGGCTCCAGGCAAGCGGCCTGCTGGGTTTGGGTTCAGTTTTTTTGTTTTGTTTTGTTTGTTTGTTTGTTTTTATCAGACCTGAAATTAAAACCACAGACCTTTCTCAAACCTCATCTTGGCTGTAGCTGCCATGCTTCCTATCAGCTGCTTATATTTCCCAGGCCATGTGGATCCATAAATGCGCCCAGAGGTCCAACGAGTTGGTAAACACTGGATCCCTTTTAGAAGGAAACAAAAGAAGTCTCAGACCAACCAATCTGGGAACTGTCTATGACCCAGGTCAGGCCTCCACGCTCCCAGAGCTGACTGTCTGATGGCCAGTCAGCCAGCTTTCAGCATCAAGAGGGGAAACTGAGGCACATGAAAAAAAAAAACAAAATGAACCAAACTGAACTGGCGACATGGCTGAAGCTTGTATAAACCTAAATCCTGGGGCCAGACAGTGGCAGCTGGCTTCTTAGATGGAGCTCTAGGGTCAGGCACAGCCTATATTCAAATCCTGCCTCTGCCCATTTCTCCTGGGCAAGTTACCTAACTTCTCCAAACTTCACTTCCTCATCCATGATCTGGGTAACACCTGCCCTGCAAGGCTAATGTGAAGAATAAATGAGTTCATGAATATGATAGGCCAAGTTCCTTGTAGGAAATGAATTGATGGTGTTTTGTTGTTTTGTTTGTTTGTTTGTTTTCAGAACAGAGCCTTCAATCTCAAAACTGAAAGAGCCTATCAGGATGCATGCAGTCCTACCTGCTTCACACTCCACTGAAAGTGCAGTCTCCCCCACAGCTGCCTCTCCAGCTTGGGCTTTGCAGGTTCTCAGGGCGGCCTGCTGCATCCTGGAGGCGTTGTCCCCAGTACAAAGTCCTTCCTTAGGCTGACTGAGACATGGTCTCTGGACCTTTCCCCCACTGGCCCTTCCCGACCTAGAACCATAATAAGTCCGCGCTCTGACATCAACTGCATGTTTCTCCATAGCAGGACACAGTTTTCACGCCCTCTTTGAGGTGCCGCAAAAATTCTCCAGACTTTATACATAAACGTGTGCGTGTGTGCGCGCGCGCGCATGCTCGCGCGCATGCGCACATTTGCGTGCACGTAATTACAAGGGACAACGTAGGCACCTGTAGGAGGCATCTACCTGAGACTGAGATGGTCCAGGACAGCTTCTTAGAGGAAGGATGCTGAAACTGAGCAGGACCTGTGACGTGCTTCTGCAAAGACCCACAGCTGACAGTGAGGGAACTGAGGGCCACGCATGTGCCTCCACTAGGGAGTAGTTGATGTCTGTAAACTGTGTGAAGCTAGATATCATTATTGCTGAAATTTTATTGTTTTGCTACTTTACGGGGAGACAGTACTGCCTATTCCCAGGACTGGTGTGCAGATTGAACAAGGCGTTGTGTAGAAAGTCACCCAGCCGAACTGGGAGAAAAGAGTGAGCAGAGAGATGGACACCTGACCTCTCTCCTGCTGCAGTTTCGCTTTGGCCTGATCCAGCTATCACTTAGAACCTAGGGGAGTCTGCAGGGTCAGCCCTCTGGGGCTTAGAGTGGGCAGAGGGCAGAATCTTGATTAGGGGAGAATGACCACAGAAAAGGAATTACCAACACAGTACATCCCAGCACTCCACAGGGAGAATAGAATCAACCATCCCTACGAGGGTCAAGTCTATCCCAAGACAGTGCCACCTAAGGGGAGGAGAGAGCCTGGCAGACAGGCAGCTTTCTGAGCCAGGCCAGAGCGTTCACACAGCACCCAGATGCCTTGTCCAGCGCATCTGCCACAATAGCCCACGTAGCGACAGACCTCTCGTAACCTTGGCCCATGCCCAGCTGTGGAGGGCAAAGGGGTTTCTCTATGATCCTGGACCCTGCCCATCTTCCCTGTTCCTTCCCCAGGATCAAGACCTGGGCAGGTAACCAGGTGCCACCCACGAGAGAGGCAGAGGTGATTCAGATCCAATGACAGAAGGAATGATAAGGATAATAATGATAATAATTATATGATATGTCATAATACAATATTACTATCACTGTAATAGTCATGCAATGAAGCTCTTCCTGTGTGCCAGAGACTGTGGTTGTTCTATTAAGTTATACGGTCCTCTTCCTTGGAGGAAGTGGTGATTATTATTCCCATTTCAAAGTTGAAAGTCAGGTCCAGATCAGGTAGGCAGCTTGTCGAGGTCACTTAAGTCAAGCCTTGGCCATGAGGCCTGGCTGGTAGCTACCATGCCAAACTGTCCTCAAAGCCACCTGGAGCCCACAGACAAATGGAAGAGAGAGGCAGGATTCATGCAACCCTTCCTGGTCAAAGGGTCAAAGTTTGCTTCTCCAGAATGGTCTCACACCACCAGTCCTGGACACTCTACTTTGTAGCCATGCCAATCTCTGTGGTATCCTGAGAACCCTCAGCTTTCTCTCACCTCTGGGCCTTTGTACAGGCTGTTCCCTTTGCCTGGTACATTGCTTTCTCCCTTAATCCTCTCATAAGCTGACTAAATCCACTTGTGTTTACTATTGCTTGCTCCACAAAGCCCTGCTGCACATCCCAGATCTGTCCTGCACCACCACAGGGCTCAGCCCTCTGCCTGGTCCCAAGCATCAGCCTGTCTCACCCACCAGGCGGCAAGCCCCGCAAAGGGTGAGGCAAACCTGTCTGGCTTACCCCTGTGTCCCTAAAGCCAGCTCAGTGCCTGGCATGTAATGGGTGCCCAGTGAACGAGTGGCAAACGCAGCTGGAGGCTGACACAGACGTGGCCACCCAATGCCTGGAGCCTGCTGAGGCTCACACCGGGAGAAGCACACCCAATGCTGCAGGAGTGAGGAGGGGGGCTGTGTCTCCAATGATCCGAATCCGAGGTAAGAGCAGCCAGGGCCTTGAGGAGGGACTCCCAGAGCAAGGGCCACTGAGCTGAGACCCACGCAGGGGTAGGCTTTAGATGGCACAAAAGAAAGGAAAGGTTTTCCAAGCAGAGGGAATAATGCATGCGAAGGCTCAGAGGAATGAGCATGCACATCCAGTCACTTGGATTGAATGACAGGAGGGTCCATGCGAGATGAAATCTGAAAGGGAGACAGAGCCACCCTGGTGAAGGGCACCTGGGCTAGAAAGCAGGAGGACAACTTTAGACTCAGAAAGTCTTGAGTTGGGTCCACATTTTGCCATTTCCTGGTTCTGTGACCTTGGGTGAGTTGCCTAACATTTCTAAGCCTTAGTTTCCTCATCTGTAAAATGGGACAGTGGTAGTCTCTGGCCCCTGAGAGAATTAAATGAAGTAATACACATAACATGTTTTGCACAGCAAGTGGTATGTGGCACACACCAGTGCCAGCCCTCATAGCCATTCTGTACCTTCTGGTAATATGGTATGGGAGTGGGGAGTGGCTGTTAAAGGTTTTGTCATGGAGGGACACAGGAGTTGTGGAAGGGAGAAAGGGACGAGGGTACTTTTGAACAGGACCTTAAAGAAAGGGCTTGGAGAGGTGAGACAGGGGTGGCGGGTGTGTACAGAGGGTGGGAATGAAGGCGTCAAAGCACAGGGGCCAGCCAGCAGGGACAGAAGGCAGTGGGACGGGCCAGGAAGGAGTGTGGAGGGATACAGTGTGCTGGACGGCTCAGGGCCTCTGGAGTCAGTGGGTCAGGGTGTGCGGTCCTGAGCAAATCAAGAAACCACCGTGGGCCCCTGCTTCCTCCCGGGTGACAAGTGCTAGTCACTCCTGCCTTGGTGGCCTGGTCGAGTCACCAAGTAAAATCCTGTCAGAGCCCCTGCACGTGATGGCCATGGTCACCATGGGAGGACATGGCCATTTATGAGGCATCTCTATGCTGCATGAGAGTACTGTCACAGGAGAGACCAGAGAGTAGCCTCCATCCATCTCCCAGGAGGCCGGGCTGCCCTTGGCTCTTGCCCACACACTGGCCGTCCTGCGCCCACCACCAACCAGAGATCCGCTGAGTTGCTCCCAAGTCTCACAGCTCCACCTCCACCCATTCACCTATGAGGTGCAGGTTGGCTGGATGTGACCAAACCCTCCCTGTACGATTCTGACTTCCTATGCAAACTCTGGGGAGAAGGGCTGAGAAGAGGAAAGAGAACTGAAAAGGGCTCGGCCTCAGATTTGAGCCCATCGGGTGTCCCTGTTCTGGAAATGTTGGGCATTATTATTACTGTCGTTTTGCCTTCTGCCTTATCCACTGCAGCAGGGAGATGTGCCCAGGTCCTACGGGGGCCAAGCATCCTAGATTCCCCAGTCAGAGCCAGAAGGCTCACTGCTCACAAGGGACAGAGGTTCCTCCCTGCAGTGGTATTTTTATTAATCTGTTTTCTAGTTGAACAAACTAGAGGTCAGAGGTTAAGTAACATCCCCACAGTCACCAGGTCACCTGGCCCCAGAGATCATGCACTTACTTAATTTCAGTCCAAGTTTTAGGGCCCAGACTAGGAATTCTCAAACTCAACACTATTGACATTTGGGCCAGGTGTCCCGTGCATTGTAGGGTGTTTAATAGTGTTCCTGGTCTCTACCCACTAGATGCCAGTAACACCCATCCACCCACACACATGTACACCAGGCAACCAACAATGTCTTCAGACATTGCCAATGTCACCTGGGGACAAAATCTTCCCACTGGTCCACTCCCAACTGAGCAATGTGGACAAGTTGCGTGGCCTCCCTGGGTATCGCTGTCCTCCTGTACAAAGCAATTGGGGTAAGTGGTCTCCAAGTGCTCCATGACATATTGGGGGGCAGGCATCAATTTTATTATATTTGCATTTATTGTAATACTTAATCTAGTGTGTTTCATTTCATCCAAGGTAAGTTCATCTTTACTAGTATTTTCGACGTGGAGTGATGGTAGAACACATAGGTTTTTAAATAAATATGATGGATAAGGACATACTTGAAAAAAGTTTGGAGATCACTCTTGTAGATGGTCCCAAAGTTTCTGTCAGATGCTTAGCCTCAGTTTTATGGGAATAAAGGGGGGTCCTCTGCAGTCCTGTGAGGGGATGCTAGTGGCATTTATCCTTTCTGAGCTTCAGTTCCCCCATCAGTTAAATGGAGAGAGACAAGAACCTACCTCAGGAAATTTGTTTTGTGGACCAGTTAAAGAGTACATGCACAGTACTTAACACAGTATACAACAATACTCAAAAATGTCCTTATTTTTACATACAGATGAGGAAACTGAGGCTACAGAACGTTCCAAAATCCCCCTTAGGTCTTACACTCCTGTGTGATGAAGCTCAAATTCAAACCCCAGCAGTCTCACCCTGGTCCACATCACTCTTTATCTCCCAATATTTACATTCATGGTACTCAAGAAAATTCACTGGGGACAGAGGCTATTTCTGTCGTGCCCCTAGTATCAGCTACATGGTGGCATGTGTCAAATTTCTCTTGAGTTTGATTGAATAAATAAACTGGTTCCCAGTCTCATTTCATGTTACATCTTTCTGTCAGCCTTAATTTATATTTTTCTTGGGGATTGCAACATGCAAAGGTACTGCTATGAAAGATAGGTGTTCATTACAGTTTGTTTAATGAATGAATAAATTAATGAATGAACAAAGACAGTTTCTGTTTTGGGGGTCAAGTCTCAGTCAGATTTCCCCCAAATTACAGAAGTGCTCAGTAAAGGGTTCTCTCATAACACCCTAGAATGTTCCTTCAAAGCTTGTATCATGGTTTATAATTGCATGACTGTCTGGTCCTCTCCCTGCCCCCCACCCTCTTCATAGATTGAAATCTTCAGAGTGTCAGGATGTGTCCTTTGTGTTCTTTGTCATATCTCTAGTGCCTTGTACTTGTCTGGGATATAGTTGCACTCAATACATGGAGGCACACAGACCAGGTGAGTCCATAAAGTACGATATCATCTCAGCCTCTCCTGCCTTTTCCAAACGATGCCCAGAGGAGTTGCCTTGGCCATACTCTCTCAGCCAGCCGGTGACAGGACTAGGTCTATTGCCCTCCCAATTTCTTTCTCCCCTCCCTTCCTTTCTTCAGAGGACTGAGGACTCTGCCCCTCTAGTACTCAGAACCCTAGGGGTATCTAAAGAGAGAAGAGAGGAAACATCTCGATAATTCCCTGCGGGGATCATCAGAAGGTGTACAGCAGTGGGGAGGAATCTGTCCTTCAGACTGCACCAAGGCCAAGGTGGGAACTTAAGCCAGCCCCCACCCTCTGCCGGCCTGGCTCCTGACTCAGCAGGTAAGGACTGAAAAGTGCTGTGCAAATGAACAGGTGTCTCAGAAGGAGAAACCAATTAGGACACCCCAGTTCTGGGCTCCCCAAAGCTCTGCACCTGCCCACTCCCCTGCCATCCCTCCATTTATACTGATACAGCAAATAGCGGACATTAGCCAGGCTATGCTACTAGCCACTTGTGTGACATTGGGCAAAATTCCTAATGTCACTGTGCCTAATGTCACATGGGCACAATAATAGTATTCCTCTCATAGGTTGTTATGAGAATTTGTAAATGGTTTAGAGCAGTGTATGGCGTACAGTACATGCTACGAAATTGTGGGTTTCTTCTACTCTGTGCTAGACACTAAGAAGCCACCTCCCGGCCTCTTTTGTCTCTACAGTGACCTCCTTTTTGTTAGAATGGATCCATGCTTGTGCACCTAGCAAACACCTACTCCTCCACTGGACATGAGATCCTATCCCCTTTCATCTGTCCAAGCCCATAGGTCCAGCAATTTGCCCATATCAATTTTTGCCTCTAGACTGCATAATTTCCATCAGCATACAAATGTGCTGTTCTCTCTCTCTCTTTCTCTCTCTCTCTCTCTCTCTCTCTCTCTCTCACACACACACACACACACACACACACACACACATACACACACACTTCTCTTGAGTCCACATCCTGCTTCTTTGCTCCTCTTCACAGCCAAGTTCCTCAGAAGAGTTGAATACACGCCCTACCTCCAAATTCTCCTCTCTCTTGTTCTTGGGGTCACTCTAGTCAGACTCGTAAGTCCACCCCTCCTCCAAAAGTACTCTGGTTAAAATCATCAATGACCCTCACCGTAAATCCAGTAGTCAATCAAGTCTCAGTCTGGGTCTTAATGAACCAGGCAGCAGCATTAGACACGACTGTTCACGTTTTCCTCCATGAAGTTCTTTGTGCACTTGGGTTTTAGGGATGAAGAGCCTTTGATCCCCCTCCTACCTCAGTGGCTTCTCTGCGGCTCCTTTGCTGTGTCTTCTGCTCTTTCCCAAACACTTACACTGGAGGCCCAGAGCTTGGTCCTGGGTCCTTTCTCTTCAGTCACTACCCTCGCTGCTCCATGAGCTCCTGAAGCCCCCTGGCTGTAAATACTATTCACACACTGTTGGCTCCCAAATGTCTCTGTCCATCTTGGCCTCCCCCTGCCTGCTTTAGGCCTCTCACATTGAACACATTCCCCAAAATCAATTCCCTGGTTTCTTACCTCACCGAACACCTCGAAGTCACTCCTCTTGCTGTCTTCCCTATTTAAGTTAGCAATAGCTTAGCCTTTCCATTTGCCCAGATCCAAAATCCTTGGAGTCATTCTTAACTCTTCTCTCTGTTTTGCACTGCCTTTCCAATCTATCAGCAAATATTGTTGCTTCTTCCCTCAAACGATGTTTGGAGTCTGGCCACGTCTTAAGACCCCAGTCTGGGCACCATCACCTCTCACCTGGACTGTCACCAAGTCTTCATACTTCCATACGTGTCCCCCTTTGCTATTTTCAACACAGTCCCCAGAGAAATCCTGTGAATACATGATGCAGATACTGTCACTTTTCTACTCAAAACCCTCCAAAGGCTCCCACCCCAATCAGAATAAAAGCCAGAATCAGCACAATAAGCTTCTGTAGGATCTAGCCCCTTCACAGTCACATTTTGGACCCCTGCTTTCCTACTGTTCTCCCCTTTGGTGTCCTGCACACGGGTCCTTGTGGCTGGCGTGACTCCTCGGGTCCTGGTGTGCTTCCCCTTTGGAGTCTGCACACAGGCACACCAGCTCCCCCTTCACTTGTTTGTTCCAGGCCACCTTCTCGGCGAGGCCCTCCCTGACCACAGTGTGCAGTCAGCGTCTAATAAGTGAATGAATCCTCTACCGGCACTGTCTTCCTCTGTTTGCCATGAGAGGAGAAGCAGCCTCTTCTCCACATATGAAATCCCCCCGGTGCCCAGAGGAGAGCCCTGCCGCAGCCTCTCATGAGGATTTGTCAGAGGAACGAAGGGAAAATGGAGGAAGCAGACCCGTGAAGCGTCCTGTCAGAGAGCAGGAAACTTCATCCTTCTTAATGTTTTCCTCAACGAAGTGACTGTCTTCTAAGTTAGGCCGTGAATGAGGACTCCAGCTTTGAAATGAGGACTGCCTACTCCCAAACTCAGTCCTGGCTGTCTTTCAAAGTCCATCTAGATCAGGGGTTTCTAACTCCCAGGCCACAGACTGGCACCAGTTCATGGCCTGTTAGGAAGCTGGGTTGCACAGCAAGAGGTGAGCAATGGGCAAGAGAGCAAAGCTTCATCTGTATTTACAGCCATGTACCAGTACTCGCATTACTACCTGAGCTCTGCGTCCTGTCAGATTGGCAGTGACATTAGATTCTCATAGGAGCTCAAACCACATATGCAAGAGATCTAGGTTGCATGCTCCTTATGAGCATCTGATGCCTGATGATCTGAGGTGGAGCTGAGGTGGTGATGCTAGTGCTGGGGAGCGACTGCAAATACAGGTTAACATTAGCAGAGAGGTGTGACTGCACAGAGACCATAATAAATCAATTGCTTGCAGACTCATATCATAAACCCTATCAGCTAGTGGCAAGTGACAATTAAGCTGCATCTGGTGGCAGTTGTATAATTATTTAATTACATATCACAATGTAATAATAATAATAGAGATAAAATGCACAATAAATGTAATGCACTTGAATGATCCCCAAACTATCCCCCCACCCCTGGTCTGTGGAATAATTGTCTTCCACAAAACCACTCCCTGGTGTCCAAAAGGTTGGGGACCACTGATCCAGATGCCTTCCCCTCCTCTGTGAGTTCCCTTCTGATACCCCAGCCCTCCAGGCTCTGTTTGACTCTCAGTAACCTTTGCATCCCAGCCTCACCTGAACAGGTGCTCAGTGAATCAACAGGAGGGACTTTCTCTTGCACCTCCAGACAGGGGAGAGGCTGTTCCCAGTAATGCACGTCCTTTCTCCAGCTGCCTGCCTGGAGAATGTCTCCCTAAGTCTCCCCTCTGCGTCTGCCCTCCCCAGGGCTCCACCACGATTGGAGGTGGTGGGAGCGCATGGAACTTCTGATGGCTTCTCTTTCCTCAGTGAGGTGGGAAGCAAGGTCTTCAGCTGAAAGTGATACTGGAGAAGGAGGTGCTGGAGTTTGGAGGATAGAGGAAGGTTTGAGAATGGAGGAGCAACAGAGAAGAGAACTGTAGTGGCTTGTGGGGTAACAGCATGTTTAGATGTTTTTCTCAAGCCATGTTAACTGCACAGGTGTGGTAGCAGTGTAGGTAGAAAGTCACTTTTAACCAGGTTTGGGGTTTTTCCCAGCAGTGTAATGAGTCAAGTGGAGACAAAAAATTGTATGTCAGGGAGAGACTGTAGTGAAAATCATAACATAAGAGTTAAAAGGAGTGCATGAAGGAAGCCCAGGCACCCAAAGTGCTAAGTTTGGTAGAAGACAGCTGGCAACAGTTTTAAAATCGGGGCTGTTCTAGAACACCCTTTCCAGAAAGTACCTTGACCTGCCCCTTTCCAGTGTGAATCAATCCTCGTCTCCTACCCGTTTCTATAGCACCCCATGCTTGCTTACAAGGGGGAGATCTATACAAGGGGGAGGGGGCCCAGAAAACCCCAGAATTTATTTATAAAACATTGTGTATTGATTTTTACATGTTTAAATTTTAGTCACCTTCAAAGTGTTCTCTGTTTGGTATGATGCTTTCTCCTCTGATCAAAACAGTTTTTGATGCCTTTTAGTGCTTCTGCCGTTTTTGTTTCTCCTTGGTCACATTGGCAAAATGTTTCACTTTGAGTACTTTTTTCATCCAGTGAAACAAAACAGAAGTCAATGGGGTGAGATGAAGTAATTGGGGGAAGTGAGGGGTAGGATGTTCATGCCGTTTTTGGTTAAAAAAAAAACACAAAACACCTGTTGAACACTCAGCATTGTCATGCCACATGTTGCTCGTGTCAATCACCCGTCATGAAACGGGCAAACGCACTGAAAGAGTCTCCAAAAAAATATTCACTGAAGCTGAATGCAGCCTCTCACAGCAACGCCAGCTGGTACACGGATGCAGATGGGCTCCGAGGACACTCACCTAGCGGGCGGAGCCTGTATTACAAGGCACCCACCCTCCAGAAGATCATTCTAAGGGTTTTTTGGGTCCCCTCTTGTATTTCAGTGCTTGATTTACTTGTATATCTTCCTAGTGAAATCTGAGCACTTAAAGGAAGGAAGTAGGTCTCATTATTTCTTTGTATCCCAATGCCAGACCCAAGCAAAAGCTCACTAAGCCATCACTGAGTGACTGGCTGGACCAATGATAGAACCAGAGCGTGTCACGTGTAATAACAAACCCTCACGTTTGTACAGTAATTTGCAGTTTGTAAAGCAATTTTACCTCCATGATCTTATTTCAATCTTACAACAACCCTACAAGATAGCAACTCATTCATTCACTCACTCATTCATTCAACTAAGTAAGAATACTGAACTTGTGGCAGGCACTTTGTTAGGCACCAGAATGCAGGAGCAAACAGGAAAAAACACCTGCCTTGGTGGACTTGCATTCATTCCCACGGAGGGTATCGCCGCTCTTACAATGGGCAGACTGAGGTTAGCTCAGAGCTTGCAGGTGACAGAACCTGAATGAGGAGGCAGGGCTGTCTGACTCCAAGTGCACGAGATGCATTTCTCACCACAACACGGTTACCTCAGGGGATTGTGGGCTCATCCATGAGGTGTCTCTCTCTTTCTTTTTTCCCCCTAAATTAACAACAAATAAAAGGAGACTTGGCAGAAATCCACACCCCGGGACTACCTTGGAACGCCTTCCCTTGTCTGGTGCACGTGTTTAACAAAGATGTGAGAAATACCTGCCAGGTCCCTTCCTGCCAGAGCCAAGCAGCAGAAGCCACACAGCGCTGTGAGCACAGAGGCTGCTTGTGTGCAAACCCGCAGGCATTTTTAACAACTTCAGGGAACATAAAGAAAGCTGTTGGTTTTGTTTGCACACATTTTTTGCCTCTGCGGAAGGCTTCTCAGGAAGCCGCAGCCTCAGTGTTGCCTTTTCTTTGCTCTTAAGACACTCAGTGTCTTTATAACTCACTGAGCTTACATTCAGGGTAACACAATGAAAGCTGAGTTACAGCTAGCAAGTGACTGCACCTGCTCTTGGTTACCTCTCTTGGAAAATGGGTGGGATAATAAAGGTCCTTCTACACCCTGCCTCGAGGGGTTGGTTGTGCCAACTAAATGAGCTCCTATGCAAATGCCAGTCCTTTGGGAAGCTTGGTGCCCCAGGAGGGGCAGCCTGGGAAGAAGAGGGCTGCATTGGAATCTCTGAAGGACCTGGATTGGAATCTAAGCTCTACCACTTATGGCTGCAGAACCTTTGACAACAAGTAACAGTCATCCTCACCCCTCCAGCCCCCGGCTCCTTCATCAATGAGGACAGTAATAAGGATCCCAAGGATCGTTATGAATGCTAGAAATTAGAAATAATGTATGTATAGTGTCTGGCACTATGCCTGCATGTAATAATTGTCCCATAAATGGCACACAGTGTTCATTATTATCATGATCATTATTGGTATTAGTATATGGGTGGTAAGGTCAACAAGGACCTTAGGAATTTCAGATTGTGAATTCCTTGAGGCAAGCATTATGTCATGTGTATCTATCAAAACTCCATGCCTCAAATTCAACCCAGCAGTTAGCAATTGCTAGAAAAGTGTGGAAAACTGGATGGGATGGAAGAGGAAGAGACCAACGCTCTCAGAGTGGTGAGCCCATGCTTGGACAAGAACACGTGCTCCCCGTACATTTAGTGGGCCAGACCTTTGCCTTTCTGTGTGCTTAGCCCTCGTACAGACTTCTGAGGCAGGTATGATTATTATTATCCGGATTTTAAAAATTAGGACACTGACACTCATTAGGCAAATGACTTGCCCAGACTCACACTGCTGGTTGGTGACAGAGCCAGGCCTGCAACCTCAGCGTGTGTGACTTCTGAGCTCACTCTCTTAACCTCTGCTCTGCACTGCCAGGAAGAGCTCTGGTTTGAGGTTTCCTTTCTTCTGACCTAGTTGAGTTCCTGGCCTTCTGGTTGTCTCTGACGTTCCCAGTAGGAAGAGTACATTTCCTTTTGAGAGAGGCCTTTGTAAAAGATCCACATGGCCAGCCTGTGTCATTGTTGTGGGGTGTTTGTTGGGTTTTAGTGTCTCCCCAAAATAGTGTGCCCTAGGAGTGTAAAGGGAGGCCGACATCACACATCTATGGTCATCTCCTCCTGTGCAGTGCCCACCCCTCTGGAAGCAGATGTCACCTCCTGCCAAGGGGCACTCATGCCCATTTGCTGGAAAGGATGTGCTGGCACCCGGGGCTGAAGGGGAGAAGGTGGGGTGAACCTGCCATAGGGAACCCCTGCCAATGGGGCCAGAGGCCAATAATGGGGAAAGAGGAGATGCCAAATTCCTCCTCTGCTCCCAACTTGTGAGCTGCTTCCATTAGGATATCACACTGGAGATGCCCAACAGCCCGCTGTACAGTCCACACCTAGACTCAGTTCAGGGAGAGGAGAGGCGTGCCCAAGTCCACACAGTCCCCAGTGGCAGAGCCAGCACCGCCATTGCCCTTAGTCCCAGACCCGTGATCCTTTGACAGCGCAATGTCAGGATGGAGATCAAATTCCATCAGCCAAAGGGGCTGTTTAAAGGACTGTATCAGTCAGGTTTCTGAGGGACCTAAAAACATGGCAGGTAAGAGTTCCATTTCTAAAATCAGAGAGACTTGAATCTGGACTCTGTCTAGAGTTTAGTAACCTTGGACAAGCCCATATCCTCTGTGAAGCTCCAAATGGAGAAATGGGTGCCTCTACCCATTTCTATGGGTGCATATAAAGCCCTTAACACACTTTTTGGCAAACAGTGAAAGATCAAAGCATGCTAGCTTTATTTCTTCCTTATTCTCCCAACATGTATGAGACATTAAAATGGGCACTTTACCTACAACGTTTCATTCAATCCTAATGACAATGCTCTAAGGTAGGAATTAAGCTCCCAATTAAGAAGATGAGTGAACATTGTCAGAAAGGTTGGGTGACTTGTCCAAGGTCCCTTAGCTGGTAAGTGGGACTGATTCTCTGACTCCAGAGGCCCTGATTTTTGTGTGAGTTCATAGATGCATTTTGTCTTGTTTTAATACAGAGATGGTGCAGCTGAGCTAACATTACCTTGAAAACTGTGACATCAAATGCCCATATGTGAGCATTTGGAGTGCCTACCTTCAAGATTTCTCCAAGTGTGACTCTCTTAGCACCTGCCTCAGAACCACCAGGAGGGCTCCTCAGAAATGTGGGTTCCCAGGCACCCATCCCCAGAGCCACTGACCCAGACATGGTGGGTGCAGGCTGTTTACCAAGCTCTCTGCCGATTCTAAAGCACCTGACTTTATGAACCACTCCCTTGGGGAGTCAATAATCCCATAAGCACTGGAAGCAGGGACCAGGTCCTGCTTTCTAGGAATCGGCTGGAGGGAAAGACAGGAGCCGGCGCTCCAACAGAGATATATAAGGCAAGATCTCCTTCACCTGAAGGCCTGCAGCGCAAGGTCAGAGGGAAACGGGTACAAGGAGTACTTGATGCAAACCGCTGAGCAAAAGGCCAAAGCACATGGCCAGGGCAGTGTCTGAGAGGGGATGTGAGGTGGCTCCGGCAGTGGGAGCTGCAGGACTGCTGGGGTAGGGAGTCAGGCACACAACTTGGCCACTCTTCCCAGTGTCTGCCACTTCCCTGACCGACGGACATTGAGATGGGCGTTAGTACTGGTCCTGCCGTGACCTCAGTCAAGCCCCTTCATGACTCGGGGCCTCCGTTCTTCCCAGAGGGGCCATCCACGATCAGCTCAAGGTTCTCAAGGTTCCCGTTGCTGTTATACCTGCCTCCCAGGGAATCTATGACACCAGCCAGATGCCACGCACGTTTCTTGACTCCATTGTCCTGCTGGTTTCTATCTGATGGTGTATGCCCCTTTTCCTCCAAAGCCCAGGCACAAACAGGGACAGGCCCCCAGGGGATCAAACCAGGGGTTCTCCCACTGACCAGTCTAACTCACCCTGGGTATGCTACGCGGGCATCTGAGCTGCCTGGGGGACCCCGGAGCACTGCTGCGGGCGTGAGCATGCACACTCCCCTTTTGTTATTGCAGCAACAGAGGAAAGGAAAGGAAGAAGCAGAACAAGGAGGCACCAAGTGCACAGCACTCCGTGGCGGGGTGCCCAAGTCTGTGTGCAAAATAGGAGTGTTCCACTCAAGTGACAGACTTGAGGAGGTGGGTCACGTGGGAGCACTTGGCACATTTGGAAATTTGTGTAATGATGGGGGTAAACTGGTCTGCTCAGTCAGAAGATGCAATGAGGAGGAAACAAAATATTATAACACTGAAAAATATTTCCAGGCTGGGTGGAAGGGGCAGAGATTTGCCTATTGTAGCAAAATTGATGAAATCTTAGAAAAATGTTTAAAGATGATGGAAAGCGCTTCCTAAATACACGCACGTGCGCATGTGCACACGCAGAGAGAGAGAGAGAGAGAGACAGAGACAGAGACAGAGACAGAGAGCAGAGACAGACAGAGGCAGACAGAGACAGACAGAGACAGACAGAGAGAGATCTTTGGGAGCCACGGAGCTCTGTTAAGTTTGAGCTATGAGGTTGAAAACAATGTGTGTTGCCTTCCTGAGCCTCCATCTCTCAAATGTAAACGTGGATACCACCTAAATTTATTACAAAAATCAACGATAACTATACCAGAGTTCACAGATCCTAAGATATTTACATTAGCGTCTCTGAAATTAGGATATGTCCTATAATGTATCACATTTTAGTTCTATGAAATAATAGTACGTAAAACTCATCACACAAAGTGAACACTCAGCAACTCTCAACAAATATGACCTAGTAAGAGCCAGAAGATGCACCCCATCACACACCTTACAGCACATCGAAGGCAGTTGGTTAACAACGCCAAGATGCTGGAGAACAGGAACCCCTGCTGCTGCCCATCACACACCGCCGATGATCTGCCAGGTGAATGGATATGCCTGAGGAGACCCTGAGGTCTAATCCAAATCCTAGATTCCAGATTCCCTGGATATTATATCTGCTGCTATAACACCAGCAACCACCAAAGATTTCCCTCATCTCTGCATCCAAAAGCAGGACACGCAATTTCTCGTCATCTACAAAATAGAATCCTGATGGAAATCATTGTCTGTTGAGGGTAGAACCTTCCAGAACAACTCTAACTTATTAGAATCGTATTGTTTCCCACTTTTGGATTTTTGCATGTGTTCTTCCTTCTGCCTGGAATTCCGTCTGTCCTCTTGTCCCTCCCTCTCCTTCCTGTATGCTGGTGGCATTGGGTACAGCAGGGGGAATGCACAGTGTCCCTACCCACAGATCACTGAGACTGGCGGTGAGGAGTTAAACAAGTAATAACAAGTAGTGACAGGGAAGGCGGGGAGTGCTGGGGATCAGGAGAACAGGGTGAGCCCCACCTCGCACTGGCTGCCTGACAAAACCTTAGTCTCCTCTGAAGACGTAGCTCCGCATCCCCTTTTCTGTGAAGCTGTCCTGGACCCCTCCACTTGGGCTGATTTCCCCGTCATCGCGCTCCAAGCCTATGGTAGCTCCTCTCCCTCTGGGTCTATGGGCCTCTGACCCTACTTTTAGACTGTGAGCTCCTTGAGGGCAGAAATGTGTCTTATTGATAGTTTACTTCCTAGCACAATGACATGAACGTAGTAGGGGCTCAAGAAATGTTTGCTGAATGGAGATCAATTATTAAAGAACTCACTTTGTGAATGGGGAAGGTATCCAAATGAAAAGTCCTAAAAATATATACATAGCCAGTTGCACTTAGCTGCCCTGCTCTGGGCCTCAGTATCTGTGTCCGTAAAATAAAGGACTTAGAGATACCAGTGCTTTTCTTTTTGTTTTCCTTTTCTCTCCTCTTCCTCCCGCTCCTTTATCTCTCTCTCTCTTCCCTTTTCCCTTCCTCTCTCTCCACTCCCCACCTTCCCTTCTCTCTCTTTTAGTATTGGCCTACTTTCTTCAAGTGAAATCCTACTCAGAAGCCCAATGTGTAATGCAAATAAAGCCTGAGCTTCTCTGAAGTGAGAGGTGAGATTGGAACCTCCAGACCTCATCTCCACTTGCCCTTCCCTAGGAAGGATGCCCTTTGAGGCCCTCTGGAGTCCCTCTCACCTCTGAGTCAGGCTGTAATTAACCACGTCTGGTGTAGCCAAATGCATCAGGACCAGAAATTAATGCTCAATACCATTGAGTGCCTAATACACGCCAGGCTTTTTGTACTATCATCATGGTTCCTCTTTCCTCTTGCTGTCCCTTTCTCATTGCCCATACTCTTCATTTTCAAGTCAAAATTAATTTTGGATTCTTGTTAGCTGCCTTAAATACTTTTGGGGAATGAGTTAGAGTTATACATAGATATAAATAGAAAACATGCTGTTTGTTTAATCCTCACAACAAACCTGTGGGGTTGGTTTTAGTAATTCTGTTTCATAACTGAGATTAGCGGGGCTCAGACAGGAAGCGAGGTTGCCCAAGATCTTTCCAGGAAGTCAGCCAGCACAATCCCAACGCCCACCTCGTGTGCGCTTCCCACACCCTAGCATCACGTTCTCTAAGAGGTGTACACTTACTAATTTATTTAATCCCTGCAAAACCCCATGAGGTGGAAACTGTTGCTATAACCACGTTACAGATGAGAACCCAGAGGATTAGAGAGGTGAAGTAGTTTGTCCAGGGCCAGGCAATGAACAAACCCCGAGCCAGGATTTGAACCGAGTCTGCATGATGCCGAGGCCTGGGCTGGTACCCGAAGCAGAGCTCACACTCCTGCCTCCACAGCCCTGCTCCTGACTTTCCTCCTCCCTGCGAAGAGGCTCTCCACACCCTCCTGACTGGGGATCGGGGCAGTGAATCAATACCAGGGACAGCAAAGCACAATCCAGAAGCACAAAACATGGCCATTAAGCAAACCAGACGGCCTGAGGGCAAGTCTGTGTTTCCCTGCCATAGGGCTGTGTGGACTTAGGCAACTTAGTTAACTTCTCTGTGTCTTAGGGTTTTTTTGGTTTTTGTTTGTTTGTGTTTTGTTTGGCAGGGTGGCTTTTTTGCCACAAAATGGGAAATACAATCATCACAATCTAAGAGGTATTTCTGAAAGGCATGAAAACTGTTAGAACGATATCTGGCATAGAATAAGTATTCTAATTGTAGTTCTTATTATGTGTATGTAAAATGCTAGCAATTCATCGCAGCTCTCTAATTATGAAATTACAGTTTCTGTCTCCGTCTTGGGGGTTCCACACATCTATGGAACTTTTGACCACTGGGAAGCCAGACCTGGCCACAGAACCGAGTCAAGGTGGAATCCTGATCCTGATTGTTGTCTCCCAGGCTAAAGGCTTCTGGCCCATTCCAACAGAAGCTTATTCAGATCAACAAATACTCGCGAGCACCTAGTGTGTGCGAAGCCCTGCTTGAGAGTCCGGGTCCAGAGAAATCAAAGAGACAAAGGGTCTCCCTGCCTTTTTGTATGTGTGGTAAAACATTCATAACATAATATGCATCATTTTAACCATTCATCCAATACAGCAGCATTAGGTACATTCTCAGTGTTGTGTAACCACCACCACTATCTATACCCAAAACTTTTCCATGACCTCCAGCAAAAACTCTGTGCCCATAGAAAAATACCTCACTCTGCCCCCTCCTCCCAGCCCCTGGTAACCCCCTTTCTACTTTCTGTCTTTAATTGTATTTAAAAAAAATTATTTTGGTAAAATATACTATGCAAAATTTTTAGGTGTGTAGTTCTGTTTTTAAGCGTATAGTTCAGTGTCACTAAGCACATGCACTTTGTTCTGTAACCATCACTACCATCCAGCTCCAGAACTTTTTCACTTCTCCAGACTTCGGCTCTGAACCCATTAAACACTCACCCTCCCACTGGCCCCTGACAACCACCATGACACTTCTGTTTCTGGGACGCTGACTACTCTAGGAACCTCGTACAAGACAGTATTTGTCTTCTTTGCGATTGGCTTATTTCTCTTAGCATAATGTCTTCAATATTCATCCATGTCATCGTATGAGTCAGAATTTCTTTGATTTTTAGGCTGAATAATATTTCATTGCATGTCCATACATCTTATTTATCTATTCATGTGTCAATGTACACAAGGTTGCTTCCACATTTGGTTATTGTGAATAATGCCTCTGTGAACATGGCTGTACAGTTCTCCCTGCCTTTAGGTTGCATGTGGCCTACGATGGGGAATGACATGTAGATTCACCGACAAATCACCCTGGATGAGACTCCATTTCTTCATCTGCGAAATGGGGATAATGTTACCCGTTGTAGAATTAAATGAGATGATGCATGCTTGAGGGCAGTGCCAACACACTGTAAACACTTGACAAATGTTAGATTTTGCTGCAGCTGTGACCATGTTAGACAGGAAGTACTGGACAAGAGGGGGGTGGACATCAGGTGGTCAGCAGAGCTCTCTCACAAACATCCTGTCAGCCTGCTCTCACAAATATCCTGCCAAGCAGACCTAAAGATCTTGATTGGATGAGGAAACAGTCTCAGAGAGGTCCATCGGTGGTAGAGGTGGGCCTAGAACATGGCTCCTCAGGCCTTCATACTCACATCTAGAAAGCAGGGATGACGGGGAGGCCCAGGGGAAGGCAGGCACAGCATACAAAAGCTCTCGCAAATGTCTGCAGAGCAGGCCCAAGAAAAACAAATGCCCTTGTCCCAAACGACCTTAGTGTTGGAAGGAAGAGCTGAGAAGGCAGGAGGTGTTAACGTGGAGGCCGAGGGCACAACCCGAGCCAAAGCCCAGAGGTGGGGAACAGAGTGTCTGCAAGAGAAATGGGAGGAGGCCAGTCCGTGGGAGCAAAGGGTATGTGCATGCGAGGGCGGGGTCGGGTCAATGAGGGCACGGCAAAGGGGCCCAGCCCAGTCTGGGTGCAGAGCCAAGAGGGCTTGGATGAACTGCCCAAGGTGGTGTTTCAGAGAGGTTAGTCACACTGATTGGACAGGGACTCCTGTCTCACGGCAGAGCCTTACCTTCAAACAGGCAATATTTTTAAAACTGCGTGTGTGTTATACCAATGTCACGTACATGGTTCATAAAGTCAGTTCTGTAAGGCCCATCTTCCAGCCCCCTTCCCCTCCACCCTCAAATCTCACTTCCTGGAGGCAGCCACTGACCGGTATTGCTTCCAGTATTTAACTCCATGTCTAAATAACATGTCAAAACAGCTGTTTCTTCAAGTTCAGTTTGAGACGTGGCCTATGCACTTGCTATCATGGAAGAGAAGGATCTAGCTGTGGTCCTTACAAAGCCACTTCCTCTGATTCAACTTCCCAATCCTTACAATGTAATTTTTGGTTAAATTTAGTGTTTATGGTATTGTGACCATGTAAGTCACAGCTGAGCCATATCGTATTATGGTATCATTTCTGCTTTTGTACAACTTATTCTTTTTGCTGAAATGAAGGTTCCAGTTTTTAATGCAATATGCTTCATTCTCTAGGAACACTCATCCGTCTCCTCTCAGAAGTTTTCAAACACAATAGGTGATCAATCCATCTGTCGTTCTTCCTTCTGGAGCCACCAGTTCTCCCAACACTTGTTCTCTGCCTGCTGCAGCAATGTGGCTGTACCCAGCTCTGCTTCCCTGGGGCGCCTGATGCCAGACATGTGAACAGGGTCACATGCACCTTGGCCCAATCATCATTCATTTTTTAAAAATTTTATTCATAAAATATCTACTGCGTGCTTTCTAGATCCCAAAGAGGTCCAATGTCAGAGGCTGTGACAGAGATAAGTCAGATTTGGTCCCTGAGTCAGATTTGGTCCCAACCTTCATAGGGGTTTGAGCTGAGGGGGTAGACACAGTAAGGCAGGGCCAGAAAAGAGCTCTGAGAGTTATGGGGGGAGGGGGGCGGTGGAGAGGAGAAGCTCTTCATTCAGCCTTTGGAAGGGTCAGCATAGAAGGCTTCCTGGAGGAGGTGAGGCTAAGTAAGTCTCAACTTGTCAGGTGTGGGGGGGTTTCCTAAGAGTTCTGGGAAGGACATTCCGGGTAGGAGAGCATCATGTGCACAGTCACGAGGGCATGAGAAAGCATGACTAGTTCTAGGAATTTCAAATAAGTAATTAGTGATGATCATGTGGGAGGTTTCCAGTCATAGGGGAGGGACAGAGTCTTATGTGCTAGTCTAAGGGACCTGAGGAAAATAGGGAGCCATAGAAGGATCTTAAAGAAGGAAGACATGATTAGGTCTGCATTTTTTCTAAAAGACAGGATGGCTGCAGGGCATCAGATAGATTGGAGAGAGAGACAGGCTAGTGAGGGAGATGCTGAGGTCTAGCAAAGGATAACGAGGGCCTGAACTAATGTTGGCACTGGAGTAAGGCACAGGACTTGAGAGACCTCATAGAGACCAAGTGGCCTGGACTTGGGGTCACAGGAAATTAGAAAGGGCTGACCGATAATTCACATGTATCCAAGGAAAAAGCTGTTTCAATTCAACACATGTCTCCTGAAACATGCGAGTGCTGTCCAAAAAGTATCCAGCCATGTGCTACGGAAAATAGAGGCATTTATTTATGGCTGGAGTTTTTCCAGACATCCCTCATAAAACTGGAAGTTACTTGGGCTGCTGAGAAGCAGCGCATTGGCCTATTAGGGTGTTTGAAGGGGGGGTCAGAGGTGCTGAGAGGATGGATGCCTATGGAGTAAGGGATCAGGGCCAGGTTCTGGTGCTTTTAGCAATTAGAGGGCAGAAGCATGGTTAAAAAGCCATGGAGTCAGCCCTGGTTTAAATGCCAGCTCTGCCAGCTGCTCGCTGAGCCTCCACTTTCCCATCTGCAAAGTGGGGACCATAATGCTACCCACCTCATGGGGTGGCTCTGAGGATGAAATAAGAGCCTGGCTGCAAAGTGCTCGGGACAGTGCCTGGAACATAAGAAGTGTTTTGTGACTTCCTATTATTTGTCTTGGGGAATAAGGACAGCTTCTCAAAGCAGGTGGGGTTTGAGCTGAACGCAGAAGAGGAGCAGGCAGGGCTGGCTTCATAGGCCTGTGGCCTGTGCAGGAGTCAACAACAGCCCCCACGCTCAGAGGAACCCTGAACTTGGTTGAAGGCTCTGCCTTGCTATCTTGAAGTTCTTAGCAATGTTCAAACAAGGGACCCCACGTTTTCATTTTGCACTGGACCCCACAAGTTACATAGTGATGCTGTAAGTAGGGAACTATCAGGCAGAGAAGAGGGGGCACTTATGAAGCAAAGGGCCCTGAGTGTGCAAAGGCACGCTGCAGGGTGAGGCTCAGCTTGTTCCAGAGTCGGTGCCAGGCACCGTGTTTCTAGCTGGAGGGCTGTGGACGGGGCAGAGCAGCGGCAGCTCATAGTAGAAACCAGTGAAAGGCCTCGCACGCAGCCCTGAGGGAATGGGGCTGTAATACACTGCGCACACAGGGAGCCTCCCAGACTTGGTGAGCCTGGAGTGCTAAGGCCAGTGGTAGTTCAGGAAGAGCACTGTGGACTGCAGAGGGGAATAGTGTGGACGGAACTATGACTTGCACTCTAAAGATGAAGCAGACCCAGAGGGACGCTGTGAGCAGGGCTGCGATGACTTTCTGGGCTCTAGGCACGTTTGGCTTCCTGGGTACTTTTTTCCATAAATATAAATAGAAAAGATGTAAATATAAATATACATGTATGTATAATTATACTTTACAACTGCATTGGTATAAAGGCCAACACACTAATACAGGAGACTCTCAGTTCATCAGCACCCAAGGGGATTGGTAGATGCCGGATAAATGTCAGTAGACTCTCTGTTAACCAGAACTCAAGCAACCGGCAAAACCTCAAGTAACCAGCAAGATATTTTTGCCAGTTGCTTGAGTTCTGGTTAACGAAGAGTCTACTGAATTATAAATGAAAACATTTTCTTTCACCTAAAATGTCGTGGTCCCGAGGTACTTACTGTGCCTGCCGTGCTTAATGGGTAAGTCACCCTCCGTACAAGCTGCCAGCTCTCCCAGCTCTTTGGATACTGTAGCCAGGAGTCCCGGGTCCTCCTGGAATAGATGATTGGTCCTTTTTCTCCCCGAGGGGAGTGCCAGCCAGTACCTAAGGCCATTTCAGCTGGGACCTACTGAGACTCCAAGGACTTTCCATCACAGTTTCCCATGGAGGGGGCTGATGGCTGTTTGTGTTTGGAGCTAGATGGTGGGACTCAGTGACTGGTAAAGGAGAAAGAGTTGCAAAAATGTCCCCGAGTTTGGGGGGAAATCAAAGGTCTCTGTGTCCGCATAAGTCTGCGACTTTAATCCTGGTGCCACCAACAGTGTGAACCCCGTGGACCAGGCTGCCCGCCTACCCCGCCCATTCGGAGGGTGGGGAGGCTGAGTCAGAGGAGGCTGCTGAGGACACTGTCTGCCGCGGAGAAACCTCACTGTCTGCCTGCCTGCCTGTCTGAGGTTCCAGCGAAACCCACCTGGATCTCAGGGGGCAGATGTGTTCGGGACTTCCTTTGTGTGCCAACTGTTCATGTAGCCCAGGAGGATGGATGAAATTTCAAGAAAGAGAATCCCTTTCCTCAGGCTGTCCTCAAAGATTTCCCACTGGCCTTCTCTTTTCTTCTTCCATAGACTCAGGACAGGGGCAGGATGACCTGATTCATGAGTGTCAGTCCAGTCCTCTCACTTCCCAGCTTTGCCCACTGGATGTGCCTGGGTAGGTGGGCAAAAGGGACAGCACAGAGGGTGCAGGTTTGGAAAGAAAAATGGGTCCAGCCTGGCTATCTGTTTAAATCTCAATCTTCCCTCATCTTCAAATCACATTTCTCCAAGCCCCAGGCCCCTTCCTACTAGGTATTTATAATGCATGGATGGGTGGGTGGGTGGATGGATGGATGGATGGATGAAGAAATGTTCAACCAGCCTAAGAACTCACTCCTACTCCTGCCCTCCAATTCCTATGGTTAAGAGATAGACCCCAACTACCTCTAAAACAGGAGAGAAAATGTAACTTGTAGATTTGGAGGAAACTTACTGAGAAAGTTCCCATCTGATCCCTTCTATTTTCTTTATGGAGCCTGAGCATTTGATGACAAAAGAATGGATTAAATTCGGAATCATTATGGTAAAGAAGGAGAGCAATTCAATTGGGGATTTGCAAATACATTACAAGGCAGTGCCATGAGCCCTACAAATTTTGGTGGTAAGGGTAAATAGCTAGTATTTCGAGAGCGATGATTATGGGACAGACCCTGGGACTGGTGCTCTACTTACAAGACCGCCTTTCATCTTTACATTCACTTAGGAGGCAGGTGCCTCAGCAGGAAGAGCCAGGTCATGCTGAGGCAGGGGGCAGAAGGCATTCTAAATGGCTTACAGAGACAAATGTTTATTTCTTGTTCTTGCTATTTGTCCATCCATCAATGTGGCAAGAGACCAGGCATGTCAAGAGAAGCCAAATGTTCTGAAAGGCTGAGAGGAAAAGGAGGGAGTGGTCCAGAGCCTGGAATTCAGGAGGAGGCCAAAGAGCCAGTCAGGTGAGCACTCTGGACCGATAAGAGGGAGGGGTGGGGAGGGAGCCCCTGCTGTTTGCGATTACTTGGGTGGAGTAGTCACCAGCCAAGATAAGAGCCAGGTGTGGCCCCTGAGTATAGGTGGTTGGAGTGGAGTACAGGTGAAGGTTTCCAGAACTGAGGAGGTCAAAGGTTCTGACAGATGGAGCCATGCTTCAATTCCCTGGGGACAATGGGGGTTCACAGAAGGACATCACAAACCTCTGGTTAAGTATTTTTCAGTTTCCTGGGCTGCAAATTATACAAGGAGATGAGGTTTGGAAATGATGTTTTCTAATAGTCAAACATGGAAATATACACTATAACTCCACAAGGAAAGGTGCGTGCAGGAGCCCACTCCCCTCTACAGTAGAAACTTGGAGAAGCACTAGATGTAGAAGAGTCACCTAAAAGATGGTCCATACCAGAAGGATTAGAGATGCAAACTTCCAACAACCAGGGTTCTATTAACCTTGCCATTCATGATAATAATAGTAATAGTTAACAGTTTGTGAGTTTATTATATGCTGGGCACTATTTTAAATACCTTAGATGCATAGCCATTTCAGCTCTCTCACAACATCTGACAGCAGGGCTGTCCAACCTTTTGACTTCCCTGGGCCACATTGGCAGAAGGACAATTGTCTTGGGCCACACACAAAATATATTAACACTACCGAGAGCTGATGAGTTAAAAAACAAAACAAAACAAAACAAAACAAAAAAACAAAAAACGAAATTTCATAATGTTTTAAGAAAGCTTATGAATTTGTGTTGAGTAGCATTCAAAGTCATTCTGGGCCGCATGCAGCCCACTGGCCCAGAGTTGGACAAGCTTGCCCTACAGAAAGGTACTATTTTTATTCCCATCTTACAGGTGAGGAAGATGAGGAAAAAGAAGCATGTAGCACAGGAATTACATCACTTGGCCAAGGTTGCACTAGTAGGTGTCAGAAGTGGGATTTGAACTCAAGAGAACTGGTTTTGGAGCCCACGCTCCTAGTAAATGCTGCACCAGTGGCTCTCCAACTTTGGTGAGTATCAGAATTACCTGCGGGGTTGTTAAAGCAGCATGCTGGGCCCCTACCCTGGAGGTCTGAGGTGGGACTCGAGAATTTGCATTTCTAAGAAGTCCCCACGTGATCCTCAGGCTGGGGGTCCTAAGGCCATACTTCATACTGCCTCACAAATAGACACATTCAGCAACTGATATAATTTGCCTTGTATGATGCACATTGTTTTGCCCAAGTTTGTGAGGGGAAAATAAGGATGCGCGTTATACATGGGTAGTGTGAATACCATATCTACATAAATGTTTTTAATTCTTTTATTCATGCTTATGAGTTAAAAGTGTAACTCTAGAAATCAGTACGCAAAATAATACCCTAGGATATGATAATCGGTTTTTTTTACATAATAAGATTTTATACATAAAATTTCTTGTACCTGGGATCTGTTCTTGTGTTTTGTAATTATTTGTTACATAAAATTTCTTGTACCATAATATGTTAAAAAATAAATGCTAAAATGCCTGCATAACACAAAACACAAGTACCTAAATAAAAACAAATAAAAATTTGAATTAAGAAATTAAAACGAAAGATTCTTTTCCTTAAAAGTTTGGTCCAAAAATTTTGGGTTTGCATTATACATGAGAGAGCATTATATACGGTATTTGGGCCCTAGCAGGCACAGCATTTCTTTCCAAATGTGGCTACCAAATGCCTGACTGCAGGGTGCATGCACGTGTGGGTGTGTGTGTGGGTGTGTGTGTGTGTGTGTGTGTGTGTGTGTGTTAGGCTGACAGGACAGACATTTGAAACAGGACAGAAAACAATAGTACTGTCCCATTTTTTCAAACGGTACATCTGGTCAGTCTACCGACACTTTAAATTTAACTCAGTGAGACTAGGCTGACCAGATGTACTATTTGAAATGGGACAGGACCATTGTTTTCTGTCCCATGTGAAACAGTATGTCAGGTCAGTCTACAGTGATGACAAATGAGATAGGAGCTGATACCTGAATAGAGAGGTTCAAGAGCTGAGGTTTCTCATGGAAAGAAGTGAGCCAAAATCACGTGTCAGGCTTTGCAGAGCCAACCTTAAATCTTAAACTCGGGTGTCACTGAAATCACCAATTCTCTGCCTCCTGCAGTAAACCACCTACCCTTCTCGTTGCCTTTGTATGAGCGTGTGGGGCCTCCTCAGTTCCCCAGCCGCCGTCTGTCTGTTTGCAGCTTGGGGTCCAGCTTAATTAAGAGCTCTCCTGGTCGATTAGTCTCAATCACCTCTCTAATTGGGCACCAGCTGTGTTTTCTCTTGACAAGGACTCTTTTATGGGACTTCTAAAATGCATTACATGAAAAAACATAACAGTTTTGGGGTTATATGGCCATAAAGCTAGGAACAATTTTCTACAGAAATGAAGAGTGCATCTCTTTCTACGTTCCAGAAAATGTTTTTGTGGAAAATTGGAAGGGAGGGTATGGAACAGCAAATTCTCCGTTTGTTTATGTTCTGGATATGAACACTGATTGTGGTTTTAAACGCAGTTTTGCATAATCACAGGTGCTGGTGCATAAAGACTCGGGAAGTTTCCTGGCAGAAAAGTGAGACTTGAGAAATTGAACCATGAATGGTTCCATTTATGAACAGCCACTAATGATTGACAGAATGACTATTAATAGTTAATATTAGCTGAGACTTTCATATGGGCTTAACCCTATGCTAGGCACTTGGCATGGAATATCTTGTTTAAACCTGACAACAGTCTTATGAGGTGGGTATAAAGATTCTCCCCATTTTCACAGATCAGGTAACTGAGGCCCAGAGAAGTGAAATAATAATTCATGTTCAAGGTCACATGGCTCACCATCAAGTGGATGAAATAGAACTGAAATCCAGGTCTGTCTCACGCCAAAATTCCTTTCTGCTTCTGTCCAACTAAACAATGCAATTAACTTGCAGAACTAAAGTGCTCTGTTTGCAGCAATTACAATATTAACAAGAATGACTTAACAATTATACCGAGTTTTATAGTTACAAATTACTTTAAATTTGCCATGTGGTGTGAAAGTCCTGCGAAATCAACAAAGCAATTGCTATAATCCCATTATTACAAATGTGTGAACCTAGATACGAGGGGCTAGTTTATTTATCCAGGCACACATCACCAGCAAAGAACAGTCAGACCTTTCTAATTCCTACTCCAAACCCACCAATTCCCATCCCTCTTACAATGTGGTTCTTCCTCTTGAGGAAGCCAGATATATTTATATATTTTTCCCATTCATTCATTCACTCATTCATTCATCCCTTTATTTTTTCACTCAGTCACATTACATTTTTATTATCTCTATCCTGATTATTTATATTTACTTAGTGCTATCTCTCTCCCCTGCTTGAAATATAAACTCTCCATGAGAGTAGGCCCCTGTCCTTTTTTGCCAATGATTATATATTTTCAGCCTCCAAAATAGTTCCTAGAACTTCAGCATTTGTTGTTCAATTCATTCAAACAAATATTAATTCATTCAGTCAGTAAATATTTATTGAGCATCTACCATGTGCCAGGCACAGGTAGGTCCTCAGCAAGACAAGCATGATTTTTCACTTTCATGGAGCTTATATTCTAATGAGGTGGTGGGGGGTGCTTATACACAAGTAAATAAACAAGACAATTGCTGATTGAGATTCATCCAATGTGAGAATTAACAGAGTGATGTTCTAGAAAGTGACAGTTACTCAGTTCCAGTCCTAAAGGTGCTCACAGCTTAATTAGGCAGACCACGCAGCCACAGGTAGTGGGGTAGTTTGCATCTAATGGAGATAGTGGGGGTCTTGCAGACTCAGGCTCTTAGCTCCCAATGCCAGGGCACAAATGGTGCAGAGTGGAGTGAAAGGGGCTTCAAGGAAGGCTTCCTGAGGAGGCAGCACCTGAGTGGTTTAAAAGACAAATACAATTATCTAGGAAAGGGGGTGGGGAAGACTCCAGGCCCATACAAGGACAGGTGGCAGGAGGCCAGCTGGCACAGAGCAAGGGGTAATGGAGCCTGGACTGTGAGGTAGGGAAAGAGGGAAGCAAAGAGGTGAGGGCGACGAGCATGGAGCAGGTCCAAAAGTGTCACGTTGTGATGGTTAGTTTTATGTGTCAACTTGGCTAGGCCATAGTTCCCAGTTATGCAAACACCAATCTAGGTGTTGCTGTGAAGGTAGTGTATAGATACGGTGACCGTCCACAATCAGTTGACCTTAAGCAAAGATCAGCCCCAATCATCTGAGTGGGGTCCATCCAATCCCCTCATAGGCCTTATGAGCAAAACAGAGGCTTCCCTGAGGAAAAGGAAATTCTGCCTGTGGGCTGCAGTGTCCGCTCCTGCTCAAGAGTTTCCAGCCTGTCGGCCTGCCCTACACATGTAAGGTTTGTTTAGCCAGACCCCACAAGCGCAGGAGCCAATTCCTTGAAATAAATCTCTTGATAGAAATACATAGATGGATGGCTAGATAGACAGACAGACTCCTAATCTCCTGCTGGTTCTCTTTCTCTGGCAGACCTCTGAGGACAGATTCACATCTAGCCAGCTGAGTGGACTTCATCCTTAAGGTGATGGAAAGGAGCCATGGAAGCTTTAAGCAAAGAAGTAGCATAACCAGATTGGCGCTTCTGCAAGTGGTTCTGGCTGTAGCGTGGGATGGATCAGACAGGGCAAGACGGGAGGCCAGGAGGACAAGTCAGGAGCAGTTGCCTGAACCGTGGCAGTGTGAATGGCCTGGAACAAGAGGGTCAATGACAGTGGTGTCATAAAGGCACTGAGAAGACCTGGTGTCTGATTGCATGAGCAAGCTGACAAAGAGGAGAGCTGTTCAGGTGAGTCCCAGGTCATGGGACATCTTGATAGACAGAATGTAAGTTCCATGACAGCAGGGACTTTATTCTGTGCCCTGCTGTCTCCTTTGCACCTGGCACCCAGAAGGTGCTCATTGCACATTTATTGATGAATGGTGGTGCTATTCTCTGAGACTCGGATCGTAGGTTGGATGGCCAGGTGGTGAGGATGAGGAGGGTGCGAGTGTAGTTTGGGGCACACTGAGTTTGAGGGAGCTGTCAGATAGCCAGGAGGAGAGGGCCCGAGGGAGGCTGGAGAGGTGGTCTGCACGTGGGCGCGAGTCTCAGGATAGAGTCTGAGCGCCCATCCCGAATACGGAGTTGTACCTGAAGCCAGGTGTCAAGGCACCCTGAGGGAGTGTGAGTGAAGAGGAAGGAGGTCAGGGGACAGAATCTTGAAGAAATTGGAGCATTTAAGGCCTGGAATGAGGGAAGAACCCCTCTACGGCAAATGAGGAGGAATGGGAGGAGGAAAACAAGGAGAACACAGGGGCAAGAAGCAAGCAAGGAGAGAATTCTCCCACTGCTGCCCGGAAGTCAAGTGTCATTTAGACTGACAGTAGTGACCTTGACGGGAGGAGGGGCGCGGCGGGGGTGAAGGAGACAGAGGTCCAACTGCAGACACTGAGGAAGGCATGGGAAATGAGGTAGAGGAGGCAGTGTCTCCGGCGGTCTTTCCCAACCTCCCTTCCAAATAGTCAGGTGGACAGTACCAGCCCTTATTAAAGGGTGTGAAACTGCAGCACAGAGAGATGAAGCTGGTTAAGAGTATCGCACAGGCAAAGGGCTTTGCGCTACAAGACAACAGCTGTCCGGACCACACACACGGCCTTTTACAGCTCGGCAGGACGCAGACTGAAAAGAATGGCTGTGCAGGGTGGGGCCTGAGCCCTGTCAGGCTGATGGCTGCCGACGTGCAGGGCTGGAGCCTCTGGGACGTGCGGGGACATTTTCTCAAGTGGAACCACCTTCCCTTGGACAGTCTGTTCTGCTGAGTTGACAGGAGAGAGGAATGGGGACTCCTCAGTCCTGGGCCAGGTGCCAAGCACACCGTGGAGACAGACGGAAAGGGCTCGGCAGCTGAGTCTGGCAGCAGCCTCCCCGGGCCCTGCACGGGCCATCCCGGTATCTGCCCGCTCGGGGGGCCCTGGGTGGAGGCTGTAGGGGCTGGACCGGTGGGTTTATAACTAACATGAATGAGCCCTTGCTATGGGCCAGGCTCTATAGTCATCATTTTTACATACTTGAGTTTATTTAATCCCCATGATGTTCTTTGAGGAAGGTACACTGATTGTTCTTACTCAAGGATGGAAACCTGAGGCCCAGAGAGGTTAAGTCCCTTCCCCAAACTTCACAGCTAGTTTTGCAGGTGGGAGTGCAGACATGCTTAACTCTTGAATCAGAGCCCTAGCGAGCGGGTTCAAATCATTGATGAGAGTGGGGACAGTATACCAGTCAGGCTTCTCTTTCCAGCTCTGGGATCTGAGGCAAGTGACAACAGGGCTCTGAGCCTCTGTGTCCTCATCTGTGAAATGGGGCAATGTTACCCACCTCACAGGGCTGTAACAAGGACAAAAGGAGATGTGTATAGTGCCTCACTGAGTGTCTGGCCCAGGAAAGGTGCTCCATAAATGACGGGTCTCGTCCCCTTTTCTTTTCTTTTGGAGAAGCTTTGTCTTGAACCTGCAGGTGAGGCTGGGGCAAGAGCACTGGACTCTGAGTCAGACCAACCAGGAATTGAATGCTGCTCCTAATGCCTAAGTTATTTGATTTTCAGCAAGTCACTTTTCCCTGCCAGGGCCTCAGTTTCCCCAGCTATAAAACATGGGGAGGTCAGTTTAGTCCAGGATGGCATTCAAGCCCCTCCAACCTCCGTCCACCCTTATGCAGATGTCGCAAATTGACCATGGCCTTCTTTTCCACCGAGCCAGGGTGATCCCTGAGAACCCTTCTCAGGACGAATTTCCGGTAGTTTGGCTGTAATTCTACCATTAGGCAATTATGCATGGCTTAAAACTCATCACATTTCAAGAATATACTTGCCGAAGCGCAGAGCTCTCCGATAAAGACAACATATTTGTCTTGGCCTATGTTTGCATGACTCAAGACAATGTCTTATGGGAGCTCCAGAAAGCACAGGTAACTTCATTGTGACAATTTTAAGTTTGGGGTTTTTTTCCATTTTAAATAGGGTGGAGGACAGATGAATAAACCTGGGACACAGGGTTCCTCTGTGTGCCTGGGAGAAGACAGGAAAAGGGGCAGCTACTGTGAGAAATGACCATTAACCCTAATATACAGAAGAGAATACTGTGCCAAAATATGAACCGGCTACGTGACTTGCCTATGGTCACAGCTAATAAATGGTAGAACTGAGAGTCAAATCCAAGCACGTCTGCCTCCAGAGCTGACAACTATACTATAAATGTAAATTGATTTATTTAGTCCAAAATTGATTATCAGATGCCTATCTGTGTTTATAGTAGTAAAAACTCAGCAGTGAACAAAACCATTCAAATGGCATGCCCTCAAGGAGCTTATACTCTAGAGTCCCATTTATCAGGCACACATCACATGCCTAGGACTTGGCCAGCACTAGGCAGGGAGGCACAAGGTCAGTGGCTGGTCTCTGCAGGAACATCCATTTGGGTCTTATCTCCATGGCCTCTTCTTAGGTGAGGAAAGCCATTCCATCACTTTGCTCCTCAGTTTTCTCATCTGAAACATGAAGATTAGAGTAGCTACTTCCACGGGGGGTTCTATGAGGCTTAAACAAAATAATATACATAAAGCATGCAGAATTGAAAATTTTGGACATTCATTAAATTGTAATTCGTAGGATTAATTCTGTATTCTCTTACCAATTCTATAAAGTTGGTACTATTTTCTGCATTTTGCACAGAAGGAAATCAAATCTCAGAGAGGTTAGTTCACTTGCCCAAGGTCACACAGCTAAACAGTGGTAGAAGCAATACTCAAATCCAGGACTGCTTGCCTCCGTTGCCCAAATGTGACACTGTGGCCACATGATTTCCAGACTAGCAATTGGACTAGCTGCTGGGCACAGGAAAGCCATGTTCCTCCTTGGCATCTTATGCAACAAACCATATGGACCCTCAAGCTCTTACATAACAGGCCCAATGCTAAGGGGAGGAAGTTTAACAACAACACAAAAAACAGATCGCATTCACAACAGACCACCATATGTTCTGCCGTTCCCTGACAGCAGCTGTCCCAACTCCTACTCAAGCGCCCACAAAAACCTTCTCGACGAAAACAGTTTTATTCCTAAGTGACTCAAACAACCGATGCCTTTATAAAAAGAAGGGGGGAAAAGAGCCTAAGGAAGTAAGTCTTGTTAACTCCCTGGGAAAGCCCAGCAACCTTCGGCCTCGGCTCCATGGCCTCTGCTGCGTGGCCTTCCCGTGGAGCTTGCAGGCTTCTCCAGGTTGGCCCCTATGGTCTGGCAGCCCCCTCCTTCAGGGTTCTGGTTTCTGAGTCTCCAAGCTAATAGCTCAGGGGGCTTTGGGTTACCCCCGCCCCTTGGTCTTAAACTTCTTGCCTACTTTGTGCTCATTCTCAGTTCAAGAGTCTCAAGTTTGCTATAGGCTTTCTGGAAGTGCCTGTCTGAAACTAAATCCAGTTCTAGAAGTATGGTTTGACCTATGGACATCGGGGAAAGGGTTCCTACAGATGCCTTCAGGCCTGGCAGCGTCTTTCTACTCTGCGTCTCCTGCCTGGTCCCCTGCCTCCATCACTCCTTCCCATCCACCTCCCTGCCCTGCAATCCTGCTAATATGTAAATCACATCATTCCAAATTCCTCATAGCCCCTGGGGTCCTGCACACTCTACCTCCTCACCCCACTCCACACTACTCTCCCACTCGTCCTCCGAGCTCCAGCCGTGTTGCCATTCTTTCCCTTCCTCGTGACTTTGCACATGCTCTTCCCCTGCTCGGCCCATCCATTCCCCTTCCACTCATTCCTCCTCTTCCAAATCTCAGCCCCCTGTGGCTATTGGCCCCTTGAAATGTGGCTACTGAGACTGAGAAATTAAAATTTTAATTCTATTAGTTTTAATTAATTTCAATTAACTTTAGATTACTTCTCAGGTTGCAAGGGAAGTTTCTTTCCTATAGTTTATGGACTGATTTTTTTTTTATATTAGAATACCTCTAGTATTTATCCAAATATGAGGTATGGGTATACAAAAGTTGCATAACCAGATGTCTGCCTGTACTTGGTGTTTTCTGAAGATGGCCATATCGATATATACCCCATCCCATGTTTTCTTCTTCCAATGTGACACTGACAGCCCCTCACATGGAAGTAAAACTGGATGGACCTTTGTAACTTCCTTGACCAGAAGAGTATCATGGTAGTGCCAGCATGCACTTTCAGAGGCTGTATCACAAAGGGTGTTGTATCTTCCACCTTGGGTCTCCTGGATTGCTCACTGTGAGGGAAATGAGTCACGGTGCCACGAGGACCCTGACATGGTGAGGAACTAAAGACAGCAAACAGACAACACCAACTGGCCAGTCATGGTAGTGAGCCATCTTGGAAGAGGATTCTCCAGTCCCAGTCAAGCCCCTTCCATGGAAAAATTGTCTTCCATGAAACCGGTCCCTGGTGCCAAAATGGTTGGGAGGGGACTGCTGATATAAGCTAGGTCACCCAACAAATAAGTGACAGTGGTAGAATTAAGACTCAGATATTTTTATGGCAAGTTCAGAGCTTTCACCACTACCCCCAAGTTACCTTTATTATCCTGAGCTCTGCCCTGCGAATGAAATCACACACACACACACACACACACACACACACACATACACACGCTCATCCACATGTGTGTATTCACTTTATACTGAGAACAAACTTGGCCTTACAGCTCAGTATATAGACAGGATACACCTGGCTGAATATAATTTGCCTGTTTTTCCAAACTCTAGGTTCAGAGTCTGGCTCGCAGACAAGGTACAGATGGAAATCTTCCTGGACTCAGGCCAGGAAGAGGAGAAAGGGTGGGAAAGGCTTGCCCCATGGCCTGCAGTAGCAGTGAGTAAACCCAACTGAGACCAATACTTGGAGAGTAGCTACAGGAATCATGTCATTGACACGCATTGGCCTGTCTAGCACTTTATCTAGTTCTTCAGCACCCGTGGCCTCCCAGACTTTTCACGGCAGTATTACAGCTGAGGAAATGGAGGCTCAGAGAGTTCACATCTTATCCAAGGTCACACAGCTAATTGGTGACAGGGCCTAAACAACAATCCCAGATCTCCTAGCCACTTATCCACTGCTTATTTCATATGATTTTGACTTCAAGGGTGGCATTTACCCTTTCATAAATTCTGATTGCTTTCTATCAACGTGTAAGAGGAGAATCAATATTTAACTGGACATCCAAGACTCAGCATTATATTATGAGCTGCATCAGATAAAAAGACGTAAAAGTTGTCTTTGTTCTCATACGCATTCATTCATTTAGTTATTCATTCATTCATTCATTCCTCACTAGGTGTCAGACTCCGTTAAGAGCTGGGAAATACTCAAGGGGCTTACTGTGTAAGAAATTATTCAGATTCCAAAATCAACTGCTCTAATTCAGTAGGAGAAGCTAAAAGAAGAGGATTTGGGGTGCAATGAGCATACTCTTTGCCTGTGGGATCAGGAAGGCATCCCCAAAAGGAACTGAGTGTGGAAGGGTCCATAGGAGCTGAAGGCATGGGATTTGACACCAGCAGAGGCAGAAGTGAGCATGTTGCACTCAGAGGAACACAAGAGGTGCATGGTGGCTGAGGCCAAGGAGGGCTGGGAGCAAACCTGAGAGTTAGGAGTTCAAGCTTTCTCCTGTAGATGATGAAAAGACATCCCCAAACTAAGTATAAGAGTAATACCATGATCAGATCTGATTGAAAGCTATAGCACAGGTGGCAAGACTGGACTAACAGGGAGAGGGACCAATAAAGGGTCCCCCAATCAAGGTTAGGGCTCACACTGGGCGGTGGCAATGGGAATAAAAGAATTGCTCTGGTGAACCTCTACTTATATTTTAAGGCTCGACTTTAAAGACAGCAGCTCAAAGAAAGACCATAGTCTTATTGGAAGCTCTTCCTCCGGTACCCCGAAACCTTTCTCTTATGCCTTCAAGCAGAGGCAGAGTTCAGTGACAGTTAACAGCGATGGCTCTGAAGGCTGCTTTTTAAGCCACTGCACCCTGCCTCCACCGCTCACTAAAGCATTTTGCAGTGTATAATGCACACTGTTTTGCCCAAATTTGTGAGGGAAAAATAAGGATGTGCGTTATATAATACATGGGTAATACTAACTCTGTATCTATATAAATGTTTTTCATTCCTTTATTTATGCTTATTAAGTTAAAAGTGTAACTCCAGAAATCAGTAATGATATCTGTATGCAAAATAATACCTTGGAATACAATAATCAGGTTTTTTTATACAAAAATTATTCCATACATAAACTTTCTTGTACCTGGTATCTGTTCGTGTGTTTTGTAATTATTTGTTACATAAAATTTCTTACAACACAATATGTTAAAAAAACAAATGCTAAAATTCCCTTTAATACAAAAAACAAGTACCTAAACAAATAAAAATTTGAATTAAAAAATGAAAATGGAAGATTTTTTTCCTGAAAGTTTGGGCCAAAAATGGGGTACACATTATACACAGCAAAATATGGCAGCTGTGTGACCTTGGACTAGTTGCTTATTTACTCTTAGTTCAGTTTCCTCCTCTATAAACTAAAGAAAACAATAGTATTTATGTCTTAGGGTCATTGTCATGATTAAATGATTTAATGCATATAAATCACTTAGAACAATGTTAAGTGTGCAGTAAAAATGGGCTTTTATTATCATTAGTCACATTCCTGTAGGGCAACTGTGTGTTTGTGAGTGTACCTGGCCCGTCACGTAGCTCCTTGGGGTCAGGTTATCCATGTGCTCAGCAAAGAGCCTGGGACAGAGCTGGCTTTCAATGAATAGCTGCTGAATGGATTGGAGGCAATGCTGAAGCTCATTCAAGAGATATTTAGGAGTTAAATCATGCATCACTGGGGGACTGATTGGAGATTAGGGAGGTAAATAAGGAGAAAAAAATCATTCCCAGGTTCTGAACTGAGACAGGAAGATGATGGTGATGCCAGGCCTGAGATAGGTAGCTTGAGAGAAAAGAGTTGGTTCAGAGGCTAAGTTGCTAATCTGCCTAAGATCAAATACATAGAAACTGAAGAAGCTTAAGTTTGAACCCAGGTCTGTTCATATCCAGTTTATGTAACCTGCAGGTTTCTGCCCAGCATAGTACATAATGAACTAGGTATTTAATAAAGTAATACATATCAAATGAGTTGGTGAATACATGAATGAATGGATTACTTTTGTAGATGCCAGGGTGTCACAGTTGCTTTTATTTTCCACGGTAATTTGGGGGTAGGTGGGAAAAGAAAAGAAAAAAAAGAAGAAAAGAAAGTCATCATGAAAGATTAAAAAATAAAAAACTAGTAACCAATATTTCAAACATAAGGAGGCATCTTCCTTCTTTTTCCCTTTCTCTGACATATCAGGATATTTTTAAATGATCTCCAGCTTTTTAATGGACTCTTGCAAACTAGGAAGGATGACTAAAACTACCCACCAGGAAGTTTTGCAGAGGCCGAGCCAAAAAGGAAAAAAAAAAAAAAAAAAGAAGCAGTATCAAAAAATGTAGGAGCATAGGAAAATGCCTGATGACAGGGCAACCAGTCACACAGGCTCCTCTGTATATGATTCCCATTCAATCACCACTTCCTCAGAACAGATTTCTTAAGGCAAGCTGCTTGTGGAGCTGGCATCCCAGGATTAGGACAGAAGGACTGTCTGCATAGGTCCTATCCAAAATAGATAAGCTCTCTTTTAATGCAAGCATTGTAGTAGAGTAGAAATAATTACGATAATAATTCTAGTATGTAATTGTAAGGATATAATAAGTGGTGCATAATATTAATATAGTCACATAATTATAATAATGTCTATAATGTATGAAATGTTTACTACTTCCAGAAGCTGGTGGGTGCTCTCCATATGCCATTTCATTTCAACCTCACCGAATCCTACAAGAAACACACTGTTATCGCCATTTGGAAGACAGAGAAACTAAACCTCAGAGAGGTCTAGTAACCTGACCAAGGTCACTAAGTAAGTAAGTGGGGAATAAGCATCTGAATTCCAAAGCCCATGGTACAAACTCTAATCCATGCACAATTTTCCTCTTGACTCCTTTGAATTTGGGGCTGGGTAGTTTAACTTTACCCACATAAGCCTAGTTGAGTCATGGAGCTCACATTCTATAATAACTCCAGATGTGACAAGAGTGTCCATGTTCAGTCTCAAAATTTAGAGGGTTGTTGTGCAAGGACCTACTTCCAAATATTAACTTTACCACTTACTGGCTGTGAAGCTTCTGTTGGATCATTTAAATTCTTTGTGCCTCCGTTAGTTTCTTAGATGTCACGTGCCCCCACCCCTCCAACACATCGACACTTCAGAATGTAAAGTAAAAGAACTTATCTAAATGATGTCTCAAAGAAAATGACATTTTTGTTTTCAACATTTGTGTCTTTTCTAATAAACAGTTTTCTAGTTAATATGTAATACATACTTACTAAAGAAAAAAGACATTTGTTCAAGAAAAAGTGATACACAATTTTTAAAGAATAAAAAAGAGTAGGAAAAAAGTCATTCTTTTTGGTGCAAATAGAGTCACTATTCATATTCTGAATTTAAAGGATTATCAAAGAGTCTTGATAGAGTTTTTGCATTTAACGATAAAAATAACAAATTATGTTTGGGTACTTCCTGTCATTTTTCTAAACATCTCTTGACTTTTCCTTTTGAAGACTTTGTATTTCATATCTATGTTTCAGTGATTAGATATAAAGACTTAAATTCTTATGAAGCTTGCTCTTTCTTTCTTTCTCTCTTTCTTCATTCTCTTCATTCTCTTCTTCATTCTCTCCCATTGACAGCAAATAAAATAAAGTAAAACAAAAACCTCATGGGGAATAGTTTTTTCCAAGAGAATTCACTCCAGCACCTTTTGCTAAGAATCACTATGTCTAGGACTTGTGTATGGAGATACTCAGAATGCAGTGTGGTCCTCAGGGAGGAGTCCCAATGCCCAGTGAGAGAAAACGTGAATGAAGGTAAGCACCCAGTGTCATAGGAGTGTGCAGCTATTAATTCTGTCACAGAGAAGGGGACCAGGGCTGGATCTAGGAGAGTGGACTGGCATCCAACGGGTGGCAAAGTCTTAGAAAAGCGACCACCCAGACAAGCTTTTGTTTGGCCATCTAGTGCTAGAGTGACATATAATTTATCTTCCACACTGGGATACTTGTTAATAAAAGGGGAACTACTGATAATTATGTTAGGACACTGGGTGAAAACCAAAACTTCCTAGGCAAATGAGATCCTATGGTCACCTTACTTCTATGCTAACCTTTTGTTCTTGTGAAAAAGCCAGGCTCTGAATCTTATTCCACACATACTGAAATGTGTGATGAAATGGAATGTTAAAATGCCCCAGGGATGGCTTCCACACCCTGGCTAACTTCCTGAACAAGTTGGAAAGGTTCCCCTAACAATACCTTTCAGTCCTGTTATTGGACTCTAGAATAACACCAACACAGTGAACAAATTGCTCACACCAAGGAGCACATTCTGGTATCATCCTTAAATTAGTTTTGTAGTGACACCAAATTTTCCAAAGCACATTGATATTCAGCCTTATGAGTTTTGGTTTTTCCACAACTCTTTGGGGACCAACACAATGCCCTAACTCTCAATGTTTCCATTTGATGTTCCTTGATTTATTTGTGTGATTGGTTGCAAATCCAAAGGCAGCAAAGATTCTCTCTTTGCAGGGACTATCTGGAAGAAGAGTCTTGGGAGTAGAGAGGAAATCCAACACATTTTAAAACAAGATTACTGTCACTGAGATGTGATCTCTGTTGGCATGCCATGTGCAGAAGGAATAGCATAAGCAAAGGCTTGGAGTATTCAGGGAACCATGTGGAATTCTCTGCTGGGAATGGGAGCTGGGGATACAGTGGGAGAAGAGGCTAAAGGGGTGAGTGTAGGGCCTTGAATGCCGCCCCAAGGAGTCTGGATTCCAGCCTGCTAAGAATGATGAGTCTCTGGAGCTATTTAAGCGGGTTTATTTGTTTTTGAAAAGATAGCGAAACTGAACAAAGCCAGGCAAAGTCAGTCTTGCTGGAGCTAGCTTCTCCCTTCTGTTTTGCAGAACTGATTTGCTCCAAACTTTTTGTTAAGGTATTCCCTGACCCATTGCACCCCAAACACCACCCCTAAGGAAATGTATCTCAATTTGACTGGTGATTATAGACACAAATTTCTGATGCTTTGAGTCTAGCTCAATCTCCAAATAGGCTGTATTGGAAGATCTTAGCATCCCCCAGCTCTAAACCCAAGCAGGACTCTGTGGATGAGGGAACTAAGCCAGGGCCAGAGAGGAGAGAGCAGAGGCTTCTGTCTTGACCACTCTGTTGTAAACTGCTCCTGAAGACTTCCCTTGGGGGAATTTATAATCTCCCTTCCCTCAACCCTCTACCCAAATCATGTCTGCCTAGAGTCCAAGTGCAAAGTCATGAGCTAATGTAAAAATGTCGGCTTTCCCCTTTGCAGTTATTCAGGATGCTTAATAATGGGCTGGTTTGAAAGAGCAGGCTCTGTGTCCCCAGAGGTATTTGAATGGACGTGCTCTAGAGAGGATTCTCACAGGCAGTAGGGAATGGAGCTGGACAAATGACTGGCAAAGAACTGGTCATTAGTATTACTGACTCCCGCTTAAATAGCTCCAAAGACTCATCATTCTCAGCAGGCTGGAATCCAGACTCCTTGAGGTGGCATTCAAGACCCTTCACTGTCTAGTCCCAACTCACCCCTTTAGCCTCTTCTCCCACTGTATTCCCAATCCCATTTCCAGCAGAGTATTCCAAACAGTTCCCCAAATACTCCAAGCTTGTTCTTGCTTCCATGCCTTTTCACATTCTACTCCCTATGCAACTACTTACAATCTCTGAGCACCTGTTTTTCTCATTGGTGGAATGAGGATTACTGTCATACTTTCTTTACAGGGTTCTTAGGAAAAATAAACAGGATAATAATGGCACTTGACTCAATGCCAGGCACTAGGACACACTCAGTAAAAGCTGGATGCAATCATGGTTAGTACAATCATCTACCAGTGCTCAAGCTTTGTGATAACAACGGCAAGCCAGTCACTTATTTTTTTCAATATGACTTCTAATTTGGAGCATTACACAAGTAAAAGTCCTACAGGCAAAGAACTGGTCATTAATATCACTGGATATTACCCTTCAAAGACCATTATCCAGCTGTGAGAGCCAAACTTCTCATTTTGCAGAAGAAATCAATTCAGAGTGACAAAGAGACAGGTCCAAGCCCACCCATTAAAATACAGATCCAGTATGAGAATGTAGGTCTCCTGACGTCTATCCTATCTCAACTTAGTAACATTCTTTTTGTTTCACTTTCTGTTAAAAGCAAAATTCAGGACCTTGGTGACCCTGTCTTCATTCACTGGACATCAATCACTTGGAGATTCACGATATTTTATGCATGAGGACTGTCCAGTAAATAACCAGCTATGTAATATAAAAATAAGAGGCATTTATGGCTGGATTTTTTCGGGACAGCCCTTGCATATTAATTCATTCAATCCTTAGAGCCACCCCATGAGTCTGATCTTACTGTTTATCTCCATTTTATGGATAAGGGAAGTGAGGCAGCGGGAGGTGAAGTCACTTATTCATGGCTCACACCCCGCAAGTATGAAGGCCAAGATGTGAGCCTGGGCAGCTGGGCTTCTAAACCTGTGTACTTGACCACAAGGGCACACTGACCCTCCCAAAGGGAGAGAGAGGTGTAGTGCCAGCCTCAGAGGAGCACACTCCCGAGGAGGGGCAGCCCCACGAGGGTGTGCAGTCACCTGCTCCCAGCACCAGGAGGACAAAAGAGGGAGGGTTCTATTCTTCAAGGGGAGGGGGAGAGAATTAGGAAAGCTGCCTGGAGGAGGTGACCTTCATCTAATTTTCAGAGCTGATTTGTCTTCCTCCAAGTTGATGAGGTCAGGGAAGGGAAAGCATTCCCTGACCGTGGAGGCACCTTTGCTGAGGCCGGCAGGTGTGAAGCAGCTGGGCCTTGAGGGGCAGCATAAAAGAGGGTGGCCAGGACACCAGAGAGCTAGCTCAGTATGTGAGCTGGGCAAGTTACTTAACCTCCATGGACCTCAACCTCCTCATCTGTAGAATAGGGATCATAACACCTGCCTTAGGGAGCTGTTTGACTAGTAAATGAGATCGTGCGTATACACGTCCTGCCCTTCTGTTATTCCTCCTTTATTTACCCTCATAAAACTATTTCCCTCAGTAAAATATTTTAATTGAGCCTAGTTTTTATACTTATGCTAACAGTAGCATTCATAATAATCCTGAGTGTCATTATTAGTGATTCATAATAACAATATAATTGATAATGATGTTAATTGCCATTGATTGAAGGGACTAAGTAAGTGCTTAATATGTATAATCTATATTTATCTACTCTACTCAGAACTTATCTTAAAGACAGGTATCATTACCCCCCATTTTATAGAAGAGGATAATGGGGCTCAGAAAGATTAAGAAATTTACACAAAGGTCACCCAGCTAGGAAGTGGCAGGTCTGTCTGTCCAGAAAAATGTCCGATAGGCGGAGAACGCCCTGGGTTTGGAGTTCATGTTGGTCTTGGCCACGGCCCTCAGCCTCTTTCTCAGAAATAAAACAAACATTCTAAGAGGTTTGCTAACACGTCGGAACGCCCCAATAAGGGAGGTGGGGGCACGCCGACGCAGGAAGGGCGGCCCATATTTGGGGGGTGGGGCAGGGGCGCCCCTCGGCCGTTTCGCCCAGCCCACAGGGCCTGACTTAGCTGGACCTTGAGCTGCCCAAGTCGCGGCGTCTGGGCGGGCCAGCGTGTGCCTTCTGGGGGCCCGGATGGCTCCGGGAAGCAATCGTGCCTGCCCGCCTGGGAACACGGCGGGGCTGCCAGGGAGGCCGAGCGCTGGTACGCCGCCCGTTCCCACGTGGGTGGCTCCCAGGCAGCGGGGAGTCAACCTGCTATCTGTTGGGAAGGCTTCCAGAACCCTCCTCCCTGCCCGTGTTTGCTCGGGGCCCGACGCCTCAGAAACTGAAACCAGCGGGGCGCCAGGCTTCCCTGCCCTCCTGGGATCCTGCCCGGGTTTACCTTCTATGGGGAGGTCCTGCAGGGCTGGGCGGAGCGGGGTCCGGGGCTGGGCAGGGCCTGCGACGTGGCGCGGGCTCGCTGCCTCCGCCTCCCCGGGAGTCACTCCCGCCCCGCCCTGCGCCCGCCCTCCGAATCAGGGGCAGGCAAGCTGGGGTGGCTTCACTCCCTGGCCCTCAGCACCTCTGAGTGAACCATCAAACCTCTGAGTTTCCGGTGTTTCACTGTAAAATGGGGGTAAATAACGCCTAGCCGTTGGACTCATTAACATTAAGGGGTGCTCAAAATAGGGTCACCATTATTGGTGTCATTATTAACGTTGCTGTTGTGGTTACAGTGGGTTGGGCAACCTACCTTGTGAGGTAGTAAGCTCCTATCACTCAAAGAGTTCAAGCACAACCTGAATGTAATGGAAAACAAAAAAATACTAGAACAGGAAGAAATTCATAGTTTCCCTACCCAAATGCACTGACCTGGTCACTTGAGCATCATTTCAGACCCACTGAATCCAAAACCCTGAAGGCAAGTTCTTTTAAAAGTTTATGTTGTAAACCACTGATCTAGGTCAATAATCCCTACATTTTTTTTTCATTTTCAAAAAGCCCTTCTGTTATTGCCTCCTACTCCAGTGTGAAATATTTTGTTGACCAAACTGGATTTGTTAACTCACAGTTAATTTATTTACTCTATACACAAATTATTAACCAAAGACTCAAGATTTCATTCAATAAATAGTAAATCATTCAACAGTTAATTTATTTGAGTAACTACTATGCATCAGGCACCATGCTGGGTGGGTGCTGGGGGATGGTGGAGCCCTCACCACATGGGTTCTCCAACCGGGAGAGGGAACGTGGAAAGAGAACAAGGGTTCAAATACTGACATCGAAGCCAAGAGAATCCCACAGAACACAAGACACAATAGCCCTATGGCGAGCAGATACAATTACAGTCAATGTACCATTTCTCTATCAGACCTCAATATAGAGAGAGGTGAATGTCCTTCCTCAACACACACACACACACACACACACACACACACACACACACACACCATGGCATCATTACTTTTATGGATCGCAAAACGTCCAGGGTCCTCAGGTCAAGAACATCAAAGGCCTTGTGAAGAAACAAAGACCCTTCAGACTTAAGTCCTGCTGTGGGGCCATCTCATCGTCTGCCACACACATGAAGAACTACTGGCAGGCACCCCCAAACACTCGGAGCAAAGTGGCTAAAAGTATGGGCTTGGTAGCCAGACTGCCTGGGTTTGGATTCCAGCTTGATTCCTTACTAGCTGTGTGTCTGTGGGCAAGTTACTGTGTGATCATAGGTACACAGACAAGACTTCTATGTGCCTATGTATCCTCCTCTGAAAGTGGTTGAATAATACAGCACTTACTTCACAGTGTTGTAGGAATTACAGAGATGGACTGAAAACAGGGGACAGGCACTCAATATCAATTTAGCTGTGATCATACTACATCATTTTTGCCTGTGATGCTTTCTCTCTGCCTGGAGTCCCCCCTCCCTTTCTGTGCCTGGGGAGCATGTAGTTTACTCATGCAATGCCGCCTCCTCTGGAGAGACTTCCTTGCTTTATTTCACCAAGCAACCTGATGCTGTCCCCTCTCTATTCCCGTGGCTTTTCTTATGTACCTTTTACAACACTTCTCATATTGCAAGCACGTTTCTTATTGTTGTTTAGATGTATTTCTTGCTCACTGGATTATGAGTTCTTGAAGAGCAGGGGCCATATTTTCTATATCTTTCATCTCTAGGGACAAGACAGTCCCTCGCATAGAAACAGCATTGCCACTGCTTCTTGAATTAATTAATGGATGAATGGATGGATGGATGGATGGATGGATGATAGATGGCTGGGTGAAAGTGACTTTCCCAGGATCACACAGTTCAAATCCAGGGTCTGCATTTACTTTAAGTTGGGAAAATTACTTTTCTGATCTTCTGGTTTCTCATATGCAAAACAGATCTGATAATAATGGTATCTATGGCTTGGGATTGGGAGGGTCTGTATAGGACAGTGTTCAAGAGTAAGAGCTCTAGAATCAAATGTTTGGGTTCAAGTCTCAGCTCTACTATTTCTGAGTTGTATGATTCTTTTACAAGTTCTTTTTTCTTTTTTTTTTTATTGTTAGACTCATTGGGGTAACATTTGTTAGCAAGAATTACATAGGTTCCAGCTGCACAATTCTACAGTGCATCGTCAACTTGTTGTATAGTAAGTTCACCACCCAGTGTGAGTTCTCTTTCCATCAGCATCTATTTAGCTTCCCCTCCCTCCTCTCCCACCCCTCCCCCTTCTCCCATCTCCTCCCTACTTGTCCCCAAATATCGTTGACAAGTTCTTAACCTGTGCCTAGAGAAGACAGATCTACAAAAAAAAAAAAAAAAAAAAAAAAAAAAAAAAAAAAAAAAAAAAAAAAAAAAAAAAAAAAAAAAAAAAAAAAAAAAAAAAAAAGAAAAAGAAAAGAAAGAAATGAACAGGCTCATTTAGTTCAGAGAATTAAAAGATACTTTTGGTAAAGGCCTGGTACCTGAGGTAGCGGAGGTATCCCATAAATAAATATTGGTTCTCTCCCCACACCCTCTCGAAACCTGTAGGCCCTGGATTCTGAATGCCCAAAACAGCTGTTCAAATGCCACATTTTGCTCCCAGTGACTAATGTCTCTTAAGCCAAGGTTAGAAAGCCGACTCCAAAACTAAGCTTACATTTGAGTACTGAATTAGATGTAGGGAATGTAGCTGACTGGCTTATTTAATTAATAAGGAGACTTTGAAAGCGGGTCGTTTAACGTCAACAAACATGCCAAGGAAATCAAAAAGCAAAAGCTAACCCACAGTTTCGTTATGTGGGTTTCATATGCCATTGGAATAGTCCCTTATGTAAAGGCATGAATATAATGGGATTATCCAAACCCAACTTATGTTTTACGAACTGTAAGAACAGTGATCAGAATAGTTTTTGAAGCAAAGTAAGCCATAGTCCGTGCACAGCAGGGTAACGATTCTTGAATTTTCTACTGCTTGATCACCATATTATTATCACAGATTCGTTATTCAAAATTCTCCAGTGGTCACATGTCTATTACTAGGCCAAAGGGTATGGAAGGGGAAATCAAGTATTTTGATTTCAGACCTAGAATTCTATCACACTCCCACATGCATTCCCCCAAACCTTCTTCTTTTCTGTGGGATTTGGATGAGGCCGAAACAAGGGTGCGGGGGGCTCTGGGAGCTGAGTTGTCAGTGGCTCAGCCAGCAAGCATTTGGCAGTCCAGTTCAGAGAGGAAATCTGAGAGGCCGGGGCCTGGGCAGGGCCTGAGGCTGAGCCGCTCGGTGGAGGGAGAAGGGCAGGCCTCTTATTAGCAAAACCAGCTGCCTGCCAAGTAGGGTGTGTGTCTGAGTTTCTGAAGAAAAGAGAGAATTGCAGCTATTGATTTTAACCCCAGGACTCCAAGAATTGGGAAGAAAGCGTGGGTGAGTGGGGGCAGGGCATATACCACTCTGTAGTCTCCGAACTCTACCTGTGTCCTCCACCTTAATCTTTCTTAACCTCACGCCACCCTGTCCATACCGTGAGCCACCTCAAACGTCTCTCCTGCCCTCTCCAATTTGAGGAGGAAGCTCTCTCTTCTTGCCCAAGTGCCCATAGAGATTTTTTGTCCCCATGTTAAGCCTTCTCACAGAGTTCTTCAATAGTAAGCCTGCCAGTCTCCTTCATCCTCTTTCCCCCTCTCATCTTCCTCTTTTCAAATAGCTTTTGGGTTACATGTCATTGACATGCAATAAACTGCAAGTATTTGAAGTGCACAATTCGGTAGGTCCAGACCTGTGAAACCACCCCCACCACTGAGGGTGTGAACACGTCTGTCACGGTAGCCGATTCCTCCTGCCCCTTTGCATTCTTGCCTCCTGCCTCCCTTCTCCAAACCACCACAACCTGCTTTCTGTCACAGTAGACCAGCTTGCATTTTCTAGATTTTTATGTAAATGGAATGCTATATGTAGTCTTTCTTGACTGGCTTTGTTCACTAACCACAGTGATGTTGAGATTCATCCATTTGACCTTCCTTCGCGCCTCCCTGGGACGTGGACTACCCAGGAGGGCACAGAGCTCGATACTGGGCACAAAGGAAGACCCATGGTAGTGGGCAGACCCCTGGATTTGGCATTAGAATATACACAGATTTCAGTCCAGACTAGACCACTGCCAGCTGTGTAGCCCGGAGTGAGTCAGTTACAATTTGAGCCTCAGTCTCCCCATTGGTAAATGGGGGTGGTGCTAAACCTCTGTTCTCTTGGGAGAGTTCTGTGAGACTCCACTGAGCGGAGAGATAAAGCTCTCTGTAAACTGTGAAAGGTTAGTCCTGGGCAAGGGATTAGGCCTGGATCAAGCCAGCAGCACACTGGGAATGCCCCAGCTCTCAGGGATATTTAAAGGCCACCTTGTCATCCAGGGAAGCTGGGTGGATTGGCGATCCCTTTCAGAAATGGCCAATAAGGGCTGTGCCTGGTGGCCTTTAATCCTGGCCCAGTCACCAAAATGTCAAGGATTCTTTTCTCCTCAGCCCTCCCCCCTTCCTCTGCGTGGGCTGTGTTTATTTACAAGGTCTCTCTCCCTCCAGAGAGTCGCATGTGACCGGAGGATTCCTCCTCTGGCCTGGAGCCCACAGATAAGGGCAGCCCGTCTGCTGGGGGCTCCAAGGGCTGCAGGAAACAGGAATCCAGCAGGTGAGGCCCGGAGAGGGGAGCCCACTAGGCTTCCTTTGGCCAGGACTGACGGAGGGACAAGACAGGGAGGGAGAGAAGGAAATAGTGTCTTTAGTTTAAAACCGACTTGACCTACAAAATCACACCAGATTTGAGGAAGCTTCTTATTTCCCACCATGAACTGATCTTTTTGTTTGTTTGTTTAATTTGCTGTTGCTTAGTAAAGAGAAATAAGGCAAACTGTAGGGTCTAGACAGTGAGATTCAGGGCCTAGCAGTCACTCATTTCTCATGTGAGCTTAGTGAAGCCTCCTTCACTCTCTGAGCTTTAGTCATTACAGACATTTCTGAAATACCCCGCATTTCCATTTGCTTGTAAAATGTAACTCTCAAGGCTTTATTGAGAGAGGTGGATATTCTGCCTTTCATTTTAGGGTGACAAATGTGAAGTAACATGTCCAAGGTTACCTAGGGTTGAGCCAGAATTTGAACTCAGTGCTGTTTGAGGACAGAATCCATGTTCTTTTGAGACTCTGAGGATAGTGATTTTCAAGGCATGAACTCAATAAAAAATTATTTCCTGGTTATGTTCTGTGAAGGGCAGGCTCTGTGACCAGTTAATATGGGGAATGCATGATACAAGGCACTTTTGTGTCTAGAAGGTCCTGAGAAGTCTGAGAGTAAAGGAACTTAACTTTTCTCAACCAAGAATTTCCCATGTTAAATTGATCATCAATCTTTTTTTTTTTTTTCTGTAACATTTACTCATATTCTAAGGAATAAGTACTGCTCAGAGCACTGGCTGGGAATCACGGTTCAGTCAGAATTGGAGGGACTGGAGACTTTATGCAGCTAGCCCTAAGAACTGCATTAACAATGTTTTGTTGTCGTTTGTTTGTTTGACCTCTCCAGGAATGAGAGGCTTCTTACCTGGTGAGATAGCCTGCTCCACTGTTGCCCAAAAGCAGTGGTTAGAACAGCACTGCCCAACAGAAAGATACTGCAAGCCCCAGGTGTGATTCTAAATTTTCGAGAAGCCACAGGAAAGCAGTAGAAAGGAAGAGGTGAAGTTCATTTTAGTAACATGTATTAATTAACCCAACCCGAATCTAAAAAAATCATTTCAACATGGAATCAATAAAAAGTGACTGAGATATTTTAGTCTTTCCCTTTTAAATTAAATCTTTCAAATCCAAACTGGCCACATTCAAGTGCTCAGTAGCCACATTTGGCTAGTGTCTACTACACTAAATAGCACAGGGTTTGAAGATTCTTTAGGCCAGAGCTGGGCAAGATGTCGCTCGTTGTCCACCGGTGGACTGCTAAGCAATTTTGGGGTAACCGCCTGAATAATAAAACAAATAGCTAGTGAGCAATGACACTTGGAGAAGGAGCCCGTGCCCTGAAAGTCTTCCCAGGTCTGTTTTAGGCCAACCAAAGCCCTTCCTGCCTGTGCCTCTTCCCCATTGTCCTTGGGTTCAAGGACATGATCCATAGAAGTATGACTCAGCCACCCCCCCCAAGGGTGAGTCCTGTTTGGCTATGTCCTTGCATATGCCCATCAAGCATCCCCCATCACTGAGCTCAGCCCTCTGACAGTGACCTGCTGAGGTCTGTCTCCCCTTTGCAATGAGTTTTCAAACTTTCAAGTGCTGTATCAATGAAAGGCCTCACTCTCCTAACCCGCAGGAGGCAGACTTAGAGTGACCAGGATTTTAGTGTTCTCGTCATACTGTTATTTTATATTGAACCCACAGGCAGCTGTTTATAAGGGTCTGGCCTGGTGCAAATCCTTTTTATTCCCTGGGCCTCAGTTTCTCCATCTTTCAAATAATAGATTTGAGTTTTCTGATTCAGACTCTTTCTGCATTTTCTTACCCACACCACTCTCTTAACCTATGTATTAAATTTCCCTTTAAACCAAGTCTCAAGTTCAAATCAGGAAATAGTTATAGCCTCCCATATATCATAATAATAAACATTTTTTGAGTTGTTTACCATGTGTCAGGCACTGTGCTAAGAGCCTTACATACAGCATCTCTTTAATCCTCTCTACAGCCCACTGAAGTAAACGCTATTATTATTCCTTTTCATAATTGTGGAAACTGAGGCATTGAGCTGTTGGATCCTAAGTCACATGCCTAATAAAGGGGCATAGCTAGAGATTCCAGCCTGGGACCTTCTCCATCCCTGATCTCAGGCTGCGAATGCAGGTCTAGGACTTGAACCCCAGTTAGACCCAGGCCTCAGATTACTAAAGAGGGACAGGGGTCCAGGGAAGCCATTTTTGCCTTTTGCTGCTGCTGCTGCTGTTGCTGTTGCCCTCAGAGTGTCCTGTTTTGCAGAGGGGGAAAAAGTACCATTATACTGTCCTTCCTAAGGAAATCGTACTCTTCATAAGTCAACTTTCTTCCCAACTCCTTGACCTTCTAAGAAAGGGGCCGAGACCCCTGGGAAGGCTCTGGAAGGGACTGGAGGAGCTCAGTGTCCTCTGTCTAGGGCAGGGGTATTTTTAGAGCTGGCTGCACTGCTGACAAGAAAGCCAGTCCCCTGAGCCTGCCCACTCCCTCCAGGGGAACACTGGCCACCAGCCCCACCCGCTGCCCGGACTCCCACCAGCCCTTCCTTCCTCCCTCCTGCCTGCTCCTTTCCTGTCATCTCTGTCAGCACGTGGGTGCACAGTCACTGCCGCCCTGAGAGACACAGTAGCCAAGGGCACTGACAGCGTCCTGGGAGGGCCAGTTGTGACCTGGCTTTGGAAGAGGTGAGAAGCTGCCACCGGTCGAGAAGATGGCCCTGGCAGCTGGCGAAGGACTGGAAATCCTGTAAATGGGCATGTCTTCTCTGAAAGAGCTCTGGAGCCTCACTCTCCTGGGCCTTCTGAAAGCGAAGGCCCGAGGACCTCGCAGGCCCTGGGTGTGGTGGGTGAAAAGGCCACAGAGCAGGGCGGGAGGCTCTGCTCTGCCCATCCTTCTTCCTGTGTGCCAGGTGATCTGAATTGTGACAAGTCACTGACCCTCCCCAGCCTCCCTTTTTGCAGCTCGCAAGCTAGGAGGCCTTGAATAGTGGGGGCTTTGCACACAATGACTGTCTGAGCCTCCCCAGTGATTGGGTGACAATATTTACGTCTCCCTCAAGAGGGTGACGGAGGGTGTTAAATAAGATAGTGAGCGAGTGCAATACCTAGGGCTGTTGACAATAATTTCTGTATCCCCAGTACTTCACTCAGGATCTGGCCCAAAGTAGCTTCTCCACAAGGAATGCTCTTCTCGTTCCTGTAGCTCAAGGTTCTTTCACCTCTACGTCTACACAAAACCTCTCTTCCAACTACGCACTTTGTAAAATGAGGATTTTATCCTTCTCCCCCAGCCTCGTGTCCCTGTCCCCCTGTGGTTCAGGGGTCCTGCAACAGACATTGGAGGCCCCTTCTCTGAGTCACAGTTCTGTGGCTTCCCGGGCAGGCTGCACACGTGGAGCCCTGCCCCTTAGATCTTGAGAAACAGCATCCAGACCCAGGGCAGCTAGACCTAGCTCAGGTGAGCCGGTCTTCCCAGGGTCTGAGCCCAGCCAGCAGGGTTGGGTGAGACACAGGCAGCCCAGCTCCGCCCCCGCCCCGTAAGCTTGCCCGGATGTGGGTGTGGAGATTGCAAGGGCGCCAGGCTCCTTAGAGGAAGCGCCCTGCCTGCTCAGGAGCGGGCAGGCTAGCCGTCTCCAGCAGCTGAACGAGGCTCTGGAATTGGTACTAGAGGCACTAGATCCCCACTGTGCATCGTTCCCCTGCCTCCTTGGCTCCTCCTCCTGTTCCCCACATCCCTTCCCCAGCCCTTTTCCTTCCCTTCCTCCACTTCCTCCTCGGCTTCTTCCTCATACCCATCCTCCAGCTCCTGCTCTTCCCCACAGCTGTGCTTTTCGCCCATCTGACAGCCTCCTGTCCTCCTCAAGTGGGAAGTTCCAGCAGATGGGACGGAGACTGACTTCTCCCTGTGGCCTCCCGTCTACCCTTCCCTTAGTCCTTCCACAAGCATGCCCTCACGGCCTGGGATGTGCCAGGCACCAGCCAACAACTCAGAGGCATCGCCAGGTGCTAACACCAGGGGCCACTCCTGGTTCATTGGGGAAACTGCACATTAAAAAAGGTGTCACTTCAGACCACCTTCTCTACTGTCTCAAGGTCCTGGGTTCACACTTTTTCTAGTGTCGTTTTAACTGTCACACAATGTGTTACCTAACCTCAAAGTAGAAGGAAGGTGCCACTTTTGGAGAATGTAATTATGGAAAGAGGTACCCCTCCTTTTCTCCCCATCCCTGGCTCACTGGACAAAAGAAACAGCATGTTTAGCAGGGGAGGCTGGGCTGGAGGAGGGAGAGGAGGGAGGCAGGGAGACCCCACAGGACACAGCGACAATCCTCTGGTCCCACGGAACCTCCCTAATCTCTAATCCTTCCTTCTAAACCACCCCTGGCTTTACAAACCAGAAGGTTCCCAGGGCCGTGCTCATTCCCAATCTCCCTCCTCACCCACCTGCGGCTTCTGACTAGTTGGATGACCTTAGACAATTTCTTTAGCCTCTGTGGCTTTATTTTCTTCATTTGTGAATCAGAGAAAGCATGCACGTGTGTGTGTGTGTGTGTGTGTGTGTGTGTGTGTGTGTACACATAAACACGCACATACCAAGGGTTGTTATGAAGCTTAAATAAATAAGACACTGTGGAAGGAACCCCTTTGGAAAGCACAGGCAGTTCCCCATCTCTCCTCGCCCTCAGCTGCTATTCCCATTCCGAGAGGGGAAATCCTCACCCGGAAAGCCGTGTTCACACTGGCACGTGTCCCAGGGCGTGCGCCCGCGGAGCCGGGGTCTCTCCCTTTCCATTTCCCTTGTTGACTTCTAGTGCGACCCTTGTTGACTTCTAGTGCGACCGCTGTTGGCTAGCAGACACAGGCAGTTCTCTACGACACGCCCAGCTGCCAGGCTGATGTCTCACCTTGGCTGCCCGGGGACCAGTCTACTCAGGCTCTACAACTGGTATCAGGGACCCAGAGGGGCCTGGGGGGCCTGGGACGGGCAGCTCAGAGACCTAGATGGAGCTTGGCTTATGTTCAGGCTGCCGCTCAGAGATAAAGCGGCAAAACTGGGGAGGTGATCTGAGCCAGGCAAGCCGGGTGACCTGAGGAGAGGGAGTCCCAGAAAGGGGCTGGAATGCTGCAAAGCAGAGGTGGTGAGTAAGCCGAAGGGCTTTGTAGTCCATGGCAGCTCCTCCTCCCCTGCAGCTGCTTACCTGAAAATGGGAGGAACTTTTGCTTTGATTCCCTCCCCCTCTCCCACTGTCCCCACCCCCCGACCCATTACCAAGCCCTACAGATTCTAAGCCTTGTGTGACTTGACTACTCATCTCTTCTCTGGCCCTACAGAACTGCCTGGAACTCATAGCCTTTCCGGGCCCAGACTAAAACAGCTTCCTAACTGCTCTCCTCACCTCCAGTTTACCCCTCCTTCCAGTCCGCCCCTCCCTCCAATCCATCGACCTCAGAGTTGCCAAAATGATCTTTCTGACGTGAAAATCTGACTGTGACCTGTCCTTCTTTTGAGGAAGTCCTCTAGGGATCCCCACCACCTTCTGGATCGATTTTGTATAGAACCCAGGACCGTCCACGATCTGCCCCGTCATCTACCTCCCCTGCCCTGTTTCCTACCAAACCCCACCCAAACCCTGAGCTCTTGCCCCACTAAACTTCAACTCCCCCAGGGAGGCACAGAATGCAAAAGCTTTGTAAACTTGCATGGGGGGAAGGGTTGCATCTTGCCTTTTTTTTTTTTTTTTTTTTTTTTTTAATGTGGGTAGCTCCCTGGCTGGGAATCGAACCCAGGCCACAGCGTTAACAACACCGAAGCCTTAAGCCACTACACCACCAGGGAACTCCCAAGGGTTGCATCTTTATGTTGACTAACCTTCATCTAAACTTAACATTTCCTTTGATTACAAATGTAGGCTCAAATCACAGCAATATCTACTGTACCTGTAATTTATCACCAACAGACATCACAGAAACTCTCATACCCCTGGAAGTTATTGCAGATTATCTCCCAAATTATGTGTAGTCATCAATATTTTGAAATTTCAGTAGTTAATAAACTTATCAATCTGATTGCTTAATGACAAATAGACTCATAAATTATTACCAATTTGATTTTTTCTATATATATTTTGTTAATTCCCTTTAAAAAAAATAATTAAGTTCCTTTGCATCTTTACACATTTTACGTGTCATCCTCGCGCAGGGGCCATGCTCATCTTCCCTGCAGCGTTCCTGTTTTGGTACTGTGCTGCCCAAGTGAGCACAACTTCATGCATTTTAAACTGCTATTCTGAGAAGAGCTCCCCGGGCTCCACCAGATGGCCGAGGGCTTCCGGCCGTGAAATCGTTCCTCATTCTCTGGCAGAAAGTGGCAACACCCTCCGCTGGAGCTGTTGGTTTATCCTGTTCGTCTCTGTCAACAGGTTTCAAGCAACTTAAAAGCGAGAGACCCTCTTTTTACCTGCAAGTCATCCTATGGTGCGTGGCACCCAGCACATTCCTAAAAATGTGTTTATTGGAATGAAGAAATAAATGAAGGCAGGAAGGGAGGGAGGGAGTAAATTGGATCTTCAAAGAGCATCTGCCTTTCCGTCCTTCTGGCCCTTTCCCAGCTATCTCCAGGACTGGCCACCTTCCTGTTTTCTATTTTGGCTCGAATGTCATCTTCTCAGCGAGACCCTCCAAACACCACGTTTGAAGTCACGGTTCCATGACAATTGCCGCAGGCATGCCCTGTCCTCCTTGCCTGTTTTTTCTTCACACTTACCACCACCCGACATGTTACATTGTTCTGATTATTTTTATTCGTTTACTGCCTGTCTCCCCTTGCTAGAATATAAGCTCCGTGAAGGCAAGGACCTTTTTATCTCATTCTTTCATCTCTGGCACCTGAAATAGTACCTCACAGATAATAAACATTGAGTAAATATTTCATGACAGAATGAAAGCAAGAAAGGACATTCCGAAAGTCAGTTAAGACAGCCCCCGTTTTGCAGACCAGGGAAGCGCCTTCATCGGAGACACTGCAAGGCCCCAGGTCACACCAGGAGTTGGTGGCAGAGCTGACTGGGTGTGGACGAGCGGGGGAAAGAAGTATGGGTTGTCAGGACTGGGTGTAGACGGAAGGAAGCCCAGGCCAGGAAGTCTAGTCCCAAGGCCCAGCATGTATTTCCTGAGGAGAAATGACTGCCCCAGGAAGACTGGTCAGACCCACGAGCAGGACTGGGCAGCAGCGTGCAGGCTCACTGGGGACGTGTCTTATCGTGAGGCCGTGGCTGCTCCATCGTCACGCTGGATTTGTAAAACTCCTGCCATTCCATCTTCCTTCAACACCAAAGCCTGTTCACCCTGTGAGGTCTGACAGCTCGAAGGATGTCTGAAGGATTCAGGGTCCAGAATGAGTGGGTCCACCTGGACTCCTCACAGTCCTTGTGCAAACCTCCACCACAGGCTTACTCAGCTGTGCCGAAAGTTCCCTTTTCCGTGAACTGCATCACAGTCTTCTTGCTTTGTCATTGAAAGGCCAGAACCTGACACTTGGTAGGTTTTTAGTGACAACTTATTAAGGGAAAAATTGTGATTAGAAAATTGCAGGTGTCGTAGTGACCGTTACATTCAATCATTGGGAAGAGCAATGAACTTTGATTGAGCTCCTACAGTAAAAGGACTGTGCTGGGTACCAGCTACAGACCTGAGTGAAACGGGGCCCCAGACCTCCAGGAGCTCACTACAGAAGAAGGGAACGATGCATGAAGGGGGAGTGACAACACAGTGTGACAGTGACTGAGGAGCTGCACACATGAGTTCTCTGGCACTTGCCACCTGAAGTCATATTATTATTTAATTACTTGTGGATCTGTCTGTCTTCCCACAAGTCTGGAAGTTCCAAGAAGGCAAGGATTTTGGCTTGTTCACAGCTTTACTGCCAGCACATAGGAGGTGCTCACTTAGGCAGTCTATGTGAATAAGGTCATGGCTTGAAGAATTACAGAGGTTTGTGGGTGTCTAACCCAGTTCAGGAGTTGGGGTGTCACAGAAGTCTTTTGAGAGGAAGAGGACTTGGCCAAGAAAATGGCGTTTCAAAACTTATACCTTCTTCAACACTCCTTATTTTATGACTTCCTCACCATTCGGTGAGGTCACATTCACTTAATGAATGAAGAAACAAATCTCAGCGAGGGGAGTTAGCTTGAGAAAGGTCACTCAGCTGGCCGAGGAGAGACTTGAGCCCACGTCTCCTAAATCAAAAATATGCCTTCTCACAGAGGCCTGGAAAATCATTCAGAAGGGAACTAAGTCCAGAAGATAGATCATCATCACTGATACTAACATCAATCAATCCTCATCACCTTCATCACTTTTATGGCAGCCAAAGTTTCATGAGTGCTCACTCTAATGCTAGGCACCCTTCTACGGATGCTATACTTGTTAACTCATTCTTCATAACCACCTTATGATTCAGGTTCAATTATTGTTCTTGATTTGTAGATGAGAAATTGAGGCACTGTTAAATAACCTTCTTAGGCTACACTAGTAGGAAGTGAAAGGTCCAAGATTCACACCCACACAATCTGGTCTCAGAGCCTATATTCTTAACCATTTCATCTTCTGCCTCAACAGACCTTGCCCACCTCATCCAACTCTAGCAGCGTGCGAGAGGCTTCACAATTGAGCAGTTTCTATGTTCCAGACACTCGTATACCAGCTACTGTGGGGAAAGCTACAACAAGAAGAAATGAATCAAGTTCCTGCCTTTAAGAAATGACCAACCTAGAAAGAAAGATGGAACTCTAGAGGCATCCATGTCCCTGTGATATGGAGAAAGCAGAATGAAGCCAATACATCAGCTGGCTCAGCAAAGGGAGGTAGAAGAGAAAGAGGGCCATTCAAATCAGGGCCCCTGACCCAGCCAAGCCTGCTCTCCCTGGAGTCTGCTATTGGATTTCGCCTTCGAATCTGTGATTGTCCCTGGATTCTTCTAACTTGAATTTCCCTTTTTTGCTCAAGCAAGTTAAAGTTGGGATTTTGCTCCTCGTCATCAAAGTGGTTTTAAATAATAAAGGCAAGAAGTATATGAGTTCAGATTTGGAGAGTAGGAGATGGGCAAGAAAGACAGGTCAGAGGCAGAATTGAAAGAATGTGGTCACCAATTTGATGAGTCATGTCATAGAAGGGGTGACCCAGGGGAAGTCCCAGGCTTTTGGCTCGAGAGATTGGAGAGGGATGGTGGTATCTTTAGCAGAAGTAGACAATCCAGAAGATAAACTGTACAGGGGGCGGAGGAAGGGAAAATCCATCCCTTTCAGTTATCCATTCATCTATTGAACAATTATTTGCCTATCTTGGCACAGGAAAATCAACAGTGGATAAGGTGAGCTTAGATTTAGATAGTATCTATGGACCATCACTGATTTAATTATTCAACCAACAGTAAGCACCAACGATGGGCCATGTACTGTCTGTAGAACTGAGCAAAAGTCCAGGCAGTGACGTCCAGCAGGCAGCTGGAAAGGGGGATGTTTCTGTCATAAGCAACATCCCTACAGGGACCATTTTGGAAATGGTAGGAGAAAGCACTTGGACAAGAGCAGTCTTGTCCACAAGCCTTGTCCATCACGCTTGGCTTCATCTGTGAGCTTACAACACAGCGTTTCCTTGGTCTGTGTGGCTGAGTGCAGACACAGGAAGAGCATCAGTTTAGGAGTCCAATATGGTACCAGCCCGGTTTACACACCAGCCCCACCGGGTAACCGTGTGAATGAGTCTGAATGAGTGGGCCTGCCTCTCAGAGTCTTGGTTTCCTCAGCTACCAAATGAGCAGATGAATGCTTATCCGAGTGTCGAGAGTAGGAAAGAACGGGCGAGCTCGTTCACTCAAACACAAACACGTAGTGACCCCCTCTACGTATCAGGTTCTAGAGTAAAGGACGTAAATACAAGCCAATATGAGGGAGTTCAGCTGAGAGGTACAGGTGGAGTTTCAGGGCTACCTGGGTGCTGATTCTCCACAGCAGCCGATGCCTCTCTGCCCACCACGAATCACCACCAATCTGCCCCTTCCCCCACACGTAGGAAAGGCAATTTTTTTTTTTTTTCAATTAGAGAAGAAAGAAAAAATTGCACGTTTTCTGTCCTCTACAGACCTGTTTTCCAGAGCGGCCGAGAAAAGGCTCACGTGAGCCTTGCTGTTCTTGGCAGCCGCTTCTCACGGCCAGAGGGTTAAAGCTGTATTTGTGGTTTAAGTTACAAGAAAGGGCGAAACCCCCAGAAAAGAGGGGGAAGGGAGAAAACATTTTAAAAGTTGAGAAAATTGCCCTGTGTTCACAAGTGCGGGCAATTTGTCCAAACACCTGAGCTCTGTACAATCATAGTGGTTTAACTGTGGTTTTATATTTTGGGGGCTCCGGGCCCCCAGTGTCGAGGGTGGGGGACATTTTTCATATATTAAGAAAATCACAAAATCACTTTTTACGAGATACTAATGAGTAACTTTACTGCTTCAATGGCGACATTGTTAGAAGTTTGGGGGCAAGAAATCAGGTCCGGGTTGGAGGGTGGTTTTGTTTTGAAGATTGCCACGTAAATCATTTCGTTACATGGGAGTTTGCCCTCCAGGATCTGGGGACACTAAACACTGAAGGATAGAAGAACCCTGTAAGGTCTTCAAGTCCAACCGTATCCTTACACTGATGATAAAAATCAAGGCCCAGAGAAGGTAAGAAACATGCCAAAGACAGCACAGCATGACTGTAGTAAAAGCGAGCCTAGACCCCAGGCTCCTTGATTCTGAAACCCTTTCTGGCAGCCTTTGAGGCCGCCCAGAGGTGACATTCCACCTCAGAAACCACCACTGGCCTCCCCTTTATGTTGACATTTCTGCGGCAGTGACTTTGAAAGCTGCCTTTTATGGCTCCAGTTTTGGAAGGGCAAACACTGTTATCAGTAGAACAACACAGGTGGCTTCTGGAGTTGGGTCCAGGTGGAGCCGGCAGGAAGTGAGGCCCCTCTGCACAGGCAGACATGACCCAATCATCTGTCTGGGTTCAGGGGGGTGCACAGACGCTCTTTGGGGAGCGGGACAAGAGGCTAGTGTGGTGGTGAAAGGCTTGGTTTCGGGGCAGACAAGACGAGGTCAAGTCCTAGCGACCCTAACTACACAGCCCTGACAGGCGCCCTGACCAGGCTGTAAAAGGGAGATTATGACTGCTCAGTCACATGAGCCACATGTTGCTTATGACTACTGTACCTGATAGTGCAGGTACAGGATTGCCACCGAAGGTTCTGTCGCAGCATGCTAGTAGGGGTTCTGGACTCTTCATGCTGGTGCTCGGTGCTGGATCTCGCCCACTTTAGCCACCGGAAACAGGGCTGGCCCAGGCGAGGCCTCCAGTTCCAAGGGTTCAGGCTCATAGCAGAGACATCAGGGTTCCAGGTTCTCTCTCCTCCTCAGACCTCTGGAATACTGCAAGGATTTGGCTTCAACCTTTGGAATCTGGCCGAGCGCCTTTCTCACGCTGCCCCGAGCAGAATCTCAGGGCAGGAGGAGGTGTGCGGCCAGAGGCAAGCAGCTGGGCATTGCCTGACGTATATGCCAGCATTTAGGATGAGGCAGCCTTGGGTTAGAGTCCTGGCTCACCCACTGGGTACTAGTGGCCCTGGATAAATCGATGGACTTCTCTGAGCCTCAGTGTCCACACCAGTGCTCTCTCTGCCTGCTAGTCACAAACTGGAAGGGAATGAGGCAATGGAGATTAAAAAATACTTTTAAAGTTGAGCCGTAGAATGGGAAACGTCCAAAAGTGGGCAGTTGGGGTGCTCCTTGCTCTGCCTCTTTCTTCACTAAAAGGGTGTTTAGATGGAGGGAGGGAAGTCACTGCCTTTGCATCTAGGCGAATGGGTGTTGTGCTACTTGGAAACTTTCTCCAGAAGTCAGGAGATTAGAAGAATCCGGTATCCCAGAGACACCCTGGAGGAGTTCCTGGTGGGAAACGGGTCGGGCGGGGAGAGAGGGAGGATGCACACACTCTTGGAACACTTGTTATGTTCTAGATACTGTGATAATCACCCTCATACCTGAAGAGTCTTGGTGATGATGGCTAACTGTCTCAACAGGTACAGTTCTGAGTGCTTTACACATATTAACTCTATTTTGCAGATGCAGAAACTGAGACACTGACTAGGTACAATAAGTCAGCAAGGTCACCGTACACTGAGGGTTAAATCCAGCACTCTGAGTCCTGGGGCCATCACCCAGCAAAGCCCCCAAGGGCCACATGTTGTTAGAGTCTCATGAACCACCACCTACACCTTTCCGACAAGGAAACTGAGGCTCAGGAAAAGCAGTTAGCATGTGCAGGGTCACACGGAGGAGGGAGGGGAGGCTCCGTAAGCTTTTTGCTTGTTCTCGTTTGTTTACTTCCAAAATACTACCTTCTTTGGCTATCTTTTGACTGGTAGAATGGCATTCCTTAATTTGAGTCTAAATCTAGCATCGTATTATTTCTTTGTGTGAGTCCTATTCTCCCTTTTGGGTCAGAAAGAAGAATTCTACTGCCTCATTCATAGGGAAACCTCTGAGATACCCATGTCCTACTCTCCCACCTTCTCCACCCTTCGCTTCCTCGGGCAAAAGGCACGCAGGGCCTTCCGCCTGAACAAGGATGACAACACCATTACCTGCCGTGTTCCGGTTCTGAGCTTTTGGACAAGTTCTGGTTTGACTATGACAATCTGAAAGTGGGGAACCAGACTTCAACCCCACATTCCAGGCTCTAGTCTGACGTCAGAGGAAGTGCAACGTCACCCTACTTTTTGACTCCATGCTCCCAGTGATACAACCAAAGTTCACATTATCTCTCTTGACAGCCACCTCCACGGCTGACTCATCACTCATGTCCTGATTTCCTGTCCATGGTGCTGTGCTGTCCTTGGCCTGATTTCTTCAGATCGCTCCTCATTACATTATGCTGAGATTCTTGAGGAATTCCTTCAGCATGTACTTCAAAGGAATGCTCAGGTCTGGGGCTAATCCACACCCTCGAATGTAGGCCTGCAAAATCCCTAAGAGAGCTAGGTCCAGGGGGAACGAGGAAATGCTCTCTGATCCCTGGGGAGCCAGCAAATAGAAGGAAAACGCCCCTCCTGGAGAAGCCAATGCTGATGTCCTTGTCATTTTCAGTAGAGCTTGAGAGTCACAGTCAATTTCTACTTTAAAGTAGTGATTGGTAGTTCGAGCTTTGGAACCAAAGCCACAGGCCTGGATTCAAGGCCACTTAGCAGCTTTGTGACTTCAGGCCAAGTGACAACATCTTTAAGCCTCTGTTTCTGTCTGTAAACCTGGGGCCACCATGACACTTACTTCACCCTGATGTTGACAGGATGAAAAGAGAAAAGGTAAGTAAATGGCTTACCCAGGGCCTTGGCACATAGTGTGAGTTCAGCATTTGTGATGACTTCTTTATGCCTTTGTTCTCCCTTTTAAGCAAGTCTTCACCGAGAGTGGGCAGGCCAGCCGGGTGCTGCAGCAAATGCTAATAAAAGTCTGAGAGCAGGCTCAGGCTCTACTGGGTAAAGATGCTTCCAGGAACCTCTCTGGTTCTGGGTTTGGAATGCTGGCCACATCACCCACTTCACCCCCATGGCCCATGCACACCATCTCCTGGGCCATCTCTGAGTTTGAAGCTTCTCGGATTACTCTCAATGTGACCTTCAGCAAATCCCGTAACTCATCGCAGCCTCTGGCACATTCCCTATAAAACAGAGGTAGTAATACCCACAGTGCCGAGTTTTTGTAGTAAACACTGACACGTGTAAAAGTGACCAGCCAGGCCTGCATTTGTCCAATGCTCCACAACTTTCAGTGGCATTCACCCCTCCACTCCTTTTGCCTGCCAGGCCACGTCTGCCACGTACCCAGCTGGTGGTCAACAGGTTAATGAGAAGCTAGCCATGCCCACAGGGAATTTAAAGTTGGGGGCGGGGCAGTGAGGATAGACATTGGAACCTCCAACAATAGTAGAGAGTTGTAGGGACTGTGATGGAATTGTGTCCAAGGCGATGTGGAACACCAGAAAGGGCACATCACTTAGCTTGGCCGGCCCTCAGTTTTCTCATCTGTCAAAGGGGTGTAATTTGTTTCAACCTCATATCGGATGACTCAAGTGAGTTAGTGAATATGTCAGAAAGTTGAGTTCTGGGCTAGGGCTTCTATTTATTACTGTTAATACGTACCTGCTTCTCCATTAACCTCGATCCTCTTAAGGGGGGCCTGTGTCATGTCCATTCCTCTGTCTTTAGCGTATTGGCACAAAGTAGATCCCAGTCAGCAGCGATGGAATGAAATGATGTAAGAATTTATTATCTAGTTTCCACCCCCCTCCAGGCCCCATTTTATAGACAGAGAGAAAACAGTGTACAGAGTTCAACAAGTTGCCCAGTATCTTCAGATTTGCTCTGATGACCTTTCTACTAAATTCCACAATACAGGCCACTCCGGCTGAGGTGGAGTGAAATTGCTCTGCTGGATATGAGTCACTTTTCTTCGTGGGTCACTGAGTCAGTCCACCCACCTCTCACAGCTGAGGTGAACCCAAGGAGAAGCAGAGCGGTCCTGTTAGACGGGAGTGCCCAGAGATGCTTCGGGCCATCCAGGCACGCCGCATGGGAAAGCCTTCGTGGTGGGTGGAGATGGGGCAGGTTCAGAGACGTCAGACCAGGTCTACTTCTCTCTCTCACAAGAGTGTCTGAAGGACAACACTTAACCAGTCGCTATGCCCAGTGGGCTGTCACTCAGAGGCATTGTTTCCTGAACAATGCCTGAACATACGTCGTCGTTTATATTGACTGGGCTCCCAGCTTCCACTCTACCAACCTTCCTTCTAAGGACTTAAGTAACCTGCCACAGTCATAAATTATGACAGTCACACTTATTTATGCTCAAAAAGTCTTTAATCGCTCCCTAGTACACAGGAAATGAAGTGAAAACCCCCAGCTTGGCATTCAAGGCCCTCTTGATCATACCTCAACCTACCTTCCCTGTCTTCTTGCTCTAGTGGGGTGTCTGTGTTACTATTCCTCAGAGTTGTCTTTCCCTCTTCCCCCCCTTGCCCTTGCTAATGTACTTTCACCCTTGTTTTACTCACTTTTAAAATCTGAGCTGAAAGTCCATCTGCCTCAGGAAGTATTCCCTGATCACCTCCATTCAAAATGATAATACTAGCGATGTTTCTTAATCATTGATTTTGTTTAAGTCATTGAGGCTAGCACTTTAACATGCTTCCTTTAATTTGCTACTTTCAACAATCTTACATGGTAATAACTGTTATTATTCCCCTTTTATAGATGTGGAAACTGGTACCCAGAAAGAAGAGCTAACTTGTCCATACTCACACTCCTTGTGAGATTCAAACATCACCAGTCAGCCTGACTCTGAAGTTGTTTCATGATTTTGGTTCTTATTCAGTGAGTTCTTTGCACCTCTTTGGGGATACTCATCTTGTTGGGTGTTGTATTTTCCTAGAGGGCTCACCTACTCAATTCAACTGTGACCTTCCTAAAGACAAGGGATGAGTTCTTATGCACCATTAGCTCTCTGTGTGCAGTGTCTGACACATATTGCGCCACAAGATAAAAAGCAAACGTTATTGAGCACTTCCTGTGCTCCAGCCCTGTGCTAGCTACTGTACCTACTCATACATATATGTACACACACTCACATTCACATACTCATGTATTTATTTAAATACCGATAGTCCTGTTTTACAAAGGATGAAACAGAGGGACCGGGAGGCTAAATAACTTCATCATTTAAAGTTTTCTGTTTGAATGATTTTAAAAAATCATCTGCATGTATTTCTTTTTCAAAAATTAATCCATTAAAAATATGGATTCATGCAAAGATCACATATCCTGAGAATTCAGGCTTGGGCTTTTCTCACTTCAGGGGTTGTTCCACTGAAACCATCTCATTTCTGACATATTTGGAGAACATTTTGATACCTAGTGTTATTAGGATTATGGTCAGCTGCGTGTGACAGAAAACTCATGATCATCATGAGGTTGAATTCTTTTCACATATAACAGAAGCTGCATAGTGGCAGAGGCCCAGGCTCCCCCTATCTTCTTGCTCTGCCACACTCCATACATGCTTTTCAACTTCTGGCCCAAGATGGCTGCTCCCTCCTGCAAGAAGGAGAAAGAGAAGGATGGAAGGCATGGCCCCTGCACTTAAGAACACTCCCCAGAAATCTCACACACCACGTCTGCTTACATTGCATGGGCCAGAACATAGTTACACGGTAACACCTTGCTGTAACGAAGGCCACACAATACTGACTTCATTTTGAGTAACAACATGCCTAGCTAAAAACCAGGGGATCTATTGTTAAGGAGGAAGGGGAGAGCAGCTATGTAGGGACAACCAGCTGTCCACTGACATAAGTATGAATGTTTTGCTTTTAGAATGTGTCTGCCCTGCTCTCCAAAACTGATTCATTATTGCAACTGTCTCATCCTTTGACACATTTTTAAGTTCTCTGCAGAGGAGAATAATACACACAGAGGGGCAATAACTAACTGTTCATTAAAGACCCAGTTTCTAAACTAAATGATCAATGAATGGGCTGACCATTTTAAATGGGACAGAAAACAATGGTATTGTCCCGTTTCAAACTGTATGTATGGTCAGCCTACTGACACCTTGAATTTAGCCCAGTGAGACTAGGCTGACCACATGTACTATTTGAAATGGGACAGTACCATTGTTCTCTGTCCTGTTGAAAATGGCACATCTAGGCAGCCTATCAGTGGGCTTTCTCTGAGGAAAGATCTAGTCGTGTAATCTTGGGCAAATCAATTACCCTCCCTAACTCACATGACCTTGGGCAAGTCATTTTACCACTGAAGCCCATTCTCTATCAGTTACATAGAGATAAGAATAAAATGATATCTACCTTACAGTGTTGCTGGATGGTTTAACTGACATTGTGAGAAACATGAGAAACTAATTTTGATAGTGTATTTTATCTAGCCCAATATATTCAAAATATTACCATTTCCACATGTAATAAATTTAAATTGCTAATGAGATATTTTACATTCTATTTTTCATACTAAGACTGAAATCCTGTGTGTGTTTAACACTGACAACACATCTCAATTCGGACCAGGCACATTTCAAATGTTCAATGGCCACAGGTAGCTGGAGGCTACTGGGGTAGATAGTGCAGCCTGAGACGAATTTAAGTGTCCTTGCTGGGTCCTTCCCTGGTACCTTACACTTACAAGGGAATCTTTCCCATGACAAGTGCCTGTTTACTTGACTCATCTGCAAGCCATTCCCCTGAGGAAAGGGAATATGAGTGGTATCCAGGACCTAACATGCTACCTAGTACAGAGCTGACACTCAATAAATACTTATTAAACAAATATTATTCAGTTCTCTATCCCCAAGACCCAGCCCAGTGCTTGACCCTCAGTAGGCATTTAATAAAGACTTATTAAATTAATGAAGTAATGACCCAGTATTTTAATAGTAAGAGAATTTGTGATTTGCCAGCAGGTAAAAACCAGGCAGTTTATTGCAGGGGGGACAATGGTACCTTTTTAGCCTGCAAAGTAACACCTGCCATTAAGTCAAGTTTCCTTCACCACCTCCTTCCCCGCAAACAGAACTGGAGCCAGATGGGAAGCCGTGGGCCTGCACATTCCGGTAAGATCCCACAAAGCCTGGCCTGCAGTGATAGGCAAGGATATCAAGTTCCCATGAGCAAATAAAATAACTCCCAACTAAGGCCTCATGTCTCCATTTCACTGTATTCTTTTTCTCTCAAGACTGACTCGTAATTGCACAAGGTGAGAGGCTTCAAAAAGTTTGCCAGGCATTGTGCAATAGAAATCTAGAAAGAAAACTTTACCCATAATAATCACAATGGCGGGACATTTCAGCCTCACAGCACCACTAACCTGATGACCTGAAGCAACTTGTGTCCCTTCCTTGAGCATGAACTTCCTCATTTGTCAGCTGGGAGTGACGGCACAGACTTCTCCAGCCCTGCAGTTGTAAGGACGCACTCAGGGACTGGTAACCTGCATTGTTCCTGTGTAGACCTTGCAAGGCTCTCCAAAGTGGTATTTACACAGTGAGCCTCAGCAGCATTTTTGTCTTGACAATCAGGCATTGGCGGATGACTTTCTTAGAGTTTTGTAGAGCTTTCTTCCCCCTCCTTGTGGACAACTCACACAAACACTATTTAAAAAGATCTGGGTCGAGTCATCTCTTTGGAGCCTGGTGGTGCGCCAGGAGACTGGTCACAAAGGCTGCATTCAGCTGCAAACAGCAGCCTGATGGGCAGAAGCCCTGTCCCAAACATTCTTGACTAGGCCTGGGGGTGGGGAGGGAGGTGTTACCGGCCTCCAAATATTTGTTGCTCTATCTCCATAGCAACTGCAGTGGCTATAGTGAAACCTTGAAACTGCACATCGAAACTTGGGAGGTGCTGCAAAGTCAGGCCTGATTAGAAGTAGGCTTTCTCCTGGACCTTTCCCTCCCCTTGGAACTGAAGAGCTTTCCAGGCTCTTTTCAAAGGGCATTAAAGGGAAGCTATTATGCTAGCTGCACACAGCCTAATGCCTACTCTGATGAAAGATGTGTGTGCAATTACCCAGGACAGGTTTTAAGAGACTTACACCCAATTGAGTGGCCTGATACTGTCTGCAGAGCTTTTGCATTGTGTTTTACTGACTCTGGTTCTGTCACAGAACAGTGACACCACCTACTACCTGTGTGACCTTGGGCAAGCCTTTTCCTCAGGAAAAAAAGAAAATCAAGTCCAATGACCAATTCAGTAAACTCTACCCTGAGCTAAATGCAGGAATTTTAAAGCTAAAAACACATGGCTATTGCCCGCAGGGAAATCATATAGCCTATCTGGGAGACCTGTATTAAATAGTAGGCTGGATCGCACCATATGCCCAATGCCTGGGCCCAAAGGTAACATACTGTAAAGCACACTGCAAAGACACACTGTAAAAGTGATTTTCCCCTTCCTTCTCCATTCTGGGCTACTCCAAAGAAAATCCTGAGAAATGAAATCCTGAATACTTTTATAATATTTTCTCATATCTAAGATAAGTTTATCAATTTGGACATAACTGGGGAGGAACTAAACTTTTATTGATTTTATACACTATATCCTCATTAAGACATACTTTCTAGTACCAATATAAGCCATTTTTCAGGAAGATAATTGAGAATCTCAAATAACCTTTAAATGTTTTATTTAAAATTTCTAACACATAAGAAAATTAAAACATGTGACTGTAACCCATGAAACAAATCAGAACATATAAAGAAACCACATGGATATAAATAATGAAGACTTTAGCCACAGACCATAAATTAAAAAAATAAAAAACAAAATAAAATACACTTTGACAATCCACATATCATTTGATTTTGTTAACTAGCTGATAGATTTGGAAGGGCAAGAATCACTGTTTTTCACTCTAGATTGGAGGTATAAGGCACAAAGGTGAAGTGGTTTGGCTAGGTCACAGAGGAAATGAAAGGCAGAGCAGGAATTCAAACAAACATTTCCCAAATTATTCTTTCAACAAATATTTCTGGAGCAGCTATTAGGTGCCAACATTGTTCTGGACACTGGGGTTAAAACAGTGAACAAAATACATTTCTGTAAAGAAACTTACATTCTAGAGGAACAAGAAGACCACCACCAATAACTTAAACACATATTTTATCAGGTAGGGATAAGCATTATGGAGAAAAAAAATAAGCAGAATGAAGAAAACAGTGATACAGGATACCAGCTCCTATAGAGTCGTCTGGAAGCCCTTCCCAAGGAGACCTGAGGGAAGGGAGGAGCTAGTTCTGTGGGTTCCACGGTGGGGGCACGAGGCCCTGAGGTGAGAACAAGTCGGCAAGTTCGTGGAACAGCCAGAGACCAGAGTGGCTCCAGCAGAGACGGGGATGAGAGCTGCAGGAAACCAAGCCAGGGAACTGAGGGATCCAGTTCAGGAGGCCTCTTAGGGAATGGAACGAACTTCGGGTTTCACCCCAAGTGAGACTGGAGCCACACTGGAGGGCTTTGGGCAAAGGAGTGACGCAGTGTGACTTGGCATGCTCACAGATCCCTCTGGCTCTCCCAGGAGCAACAGTCTGAAGAGCGGCAAGGGTGGCCCGGGAGACGGGTGAGGAGGCTATGGCGACAATCCAGGTAAGAAGGCACGGTGGCTCAAAGAGAGCGGTAGACAACAGTGATGAGAAGTGGCAGGTTCTGGGCCTATTTCTCGGGAAAAGGCAACAGGATTTGCTGGTGACTGAAGGCAGGGTGTGAGGAAGGAGTCAATCATGACTCCAAGGTCTTCAGATTGAGTAACTGGAAGAATAAAGTTGCCATTTCCAGAGATGAGAAATGTTGGAGAAGGAGCACATTGAGGGATAATAATAAAGTTTTGTTTTAAATATGGTTCATTTGAGATGCATACTGGAGGTCCAATAGGAGAAGGTAGAGAAGGTGGAGAGAGGCAAGCTGGAGATAAACATTTGCCAGTCTTTACAGTACATGTTATTTAAAGCCATTGCATGGCTTGATTTCCCCATGGGAATAAGTGGAACATTCTAATGGCTAAAGCTAATAAAAAAGAAGAGGAGCCAGCAAGAAAGCTCTGCAGGAGTGGCCCATTAAGGTGCACACCTGCCCTTGCAGCTGAGTGAAGGAAGTGCTGTAAGCAAGTAGTGACCTATAGGGTCAAACCAGTGGTAGGTTAGGGTGACAGCTGAGCACTGACCTTCTGATTTGGCAAAGGGTTGTCCTTCATGACCTTGAGAATATTTCAGTGAAGTGGTGAGGGTCAATGCCTGCTTCAGTGGATTTAGGGGAGAATAGAGGGAGAGAACGTGGACACTGAGAGTAGGGAGACTTTCTCTAGAAAGAGGACCAGAAAAATGAGAGAACATGTGGGATCAATGGAGGGTTTCTTTTTAAAGATGGTTGGCTTCACAGCATGTTCATATACTGATAAGATGGCCCACTAGAGAGGGATACATGGATGAGGCAAGAGAAAGAAGGGCTTATTTGGGGAGCAATGCCCTTGGGTAGATGAGAGGGGATGGGATTAATTTCAATCCCTGATATGTCTTCTACTATAATTACATGCCCCCCCCCCCCAGTTAATAATATTATACATTTGGGAATAACTTTAACCTGCTTTGAAATGCAAATATTTCTATCAATTACAAAGAGCAGGAGATGGCAAAAATATTGCCCAATGAGCCTTGGAGAACCTTGGAAAACACAGTGAGTGAGCCATTCCTCGTACCGCTGGCTTTCCCGAGTGTGTGCACACACCTCCAACTGCAGGTTAGTGGCATGGCAGGCCCCCCGTGGTACATGTGACCTCTCCACAGGCCAGGACTGCGCGCACTCTGTTCCTTTCTGCACCCCGTGACTAGCAAATGACTGGCACGTGTGTATTCACCAATCACCTGAGAAAGGAAGGAGAAGTAGGAATGAAAAGAAAAAAAGGTGAGAATTGGGTCTCTCTCACCTTTCAAATGAGGTGTGAGCTTTATTTGATACGTATACCTTCCAAACAGTAAATGATTTCTTTCTTTTCTTCTTAATCTGTGAAAGACAAAGGAGAAAGGAGGACAGATAGACATATTGAGTGCCCACAGTGTTCTCGGTATTTTGCTAGGCACAGTCACATGAATTATCTCTCTTACAGGTAACTAACAGGAGCCGTAAAAAGCTTCATTTTGCACACAGAGTCATCAGCAGTATCAATGAGTTAAGCAGTCATGTAGTGGAATGGGATTCTTCATATAGTAGTGAACTTCCCCTCAGTGGAGGTATGAAAGCAGAGTCTGGATAATGTCGATAGGAAATCCCAGCATCTACTGGTCACTGGGCTTTCTCACAGTCAAATCCCAGGAGCCAATGAGTCTAAGTTACATCATTCTATATCTATAATAGATAACTCAAGTTTCTCATTATTGACATATAAGCACATAGAATGTGTTCTATCATTAGCCACGATAGCATCGTACTTAAACACGCAGATTCTGAAGTTAGACTGCCAGGGACAAAACTCTGGCTCTGCTACTATGAACCACACTATGTGCCTCATAGTTTGGTATTCCATAGATGAGTTTCCTCATCTGCAAAATGAGAATAAAAACAGGCGATACCTCACTCAAAAATCTTACACCTAAAGTGCTTAGAACAGCATCTAGCACAGAGTAAGTGCTCAGTAAACGTTAGCCGTTACTTATTCACTTAAACCATCCCTAATGGACTGCACTGATAGTCCTTTACCTGTAGGTATCTGTTATGGCCTACATGAAACCAAAGCCAACTCCAATTAAAAAGACTGGGCTCAGCAAACAGAAGCCACTGGGGACTGAGGTGACTTAATGTGGGTACCAGCAGTATTAGCCACGCAGCCCCCCTCCTGCTCCACGAGTATACCCATCTGCCCTCGTTGGGCAACGTGCAGAAATGTTTATGGCGACCTCATTTGTTTTCCTTTCTGTTACTGCTGCCTTCCAAAGGCCAGGAACCACTGAAATTAAACCAAGGCAGGGGCCAGGGGAGCAGACGGGCCTGGGCCAGCGCCAGGAGTAATGAAGTGGAAAATGTTCACACCACAGGCAGCATTACAATGCACCTGTACAAATAGAATGAGGCCTGCCCACCCCCTTACTCCTGGGGCCCCAAGTGCCTGGGGGGGACTTCTCTTTATGGCTTTGCCTCTCTCCCCTGCCTGATCAATGCTTACTCCTACAATGAGGATAAGAAACAAAGGCGTCCAGAGTGGAGCAATTAGAGAAGGGACAGAATGGGAGGGAAGTGAAGAAAGAGAGACCATTCGCCCAAATTGATTCCTGAAAGTTCTGGTGAGTTCTCTGAAAATCTAGTGGCCTAAAACAGGGGAGACATGCACCTTAATGAGTGTCAACTATGTGGCAGGATTTGGACAGAACACTTTCATATACCTTTGCATTTCACCCATCCAATATGATTTTGCCACATTTCACAGACATAGGAACTGAAGTCCAAGGAAGCAAAGCCGGCAGGTGACAGAATCAAGATTTAAATCGGGTATCACCAATCCTGTTTTATAATGAGGTGACCCTGACCTAGAGTGCTGAGTGACTTTCTCAAAGCTATACATCCATTGGGCAGAAACCCAGCAGTCCCAAGCTTTTACTGTACTGTGGGGATCACCACGCACCTGGAACAGGTGGGACAGTAAAGACAAAGGGCCGAGCTTTCCCTAGATAGAGTGGAACCGTATGTCCATTATGGTGGAAGAACCAGGACCAAACAAAGGCTGACCTCGGATCAGCGTTGTACAGCTTTTGAAGCAGTGTGACTGTGCAAACCTCCCAAGCTCACTGAAGCTCAGTATCTTCTGAGCTTCTGAAATGCGGATTCTGTGAGCATGGCTTGAGTCCCTCTCACCTCCCATTGTTGGTGCAACCAGAAACTTCCTTGGCACCATGGGGGGAAAGTAAAGGCCAAAAGTAAAGGCCACTGCCCCTAACATATACCAAAGGGATTCACCTTCCATCACCACCTTCTCTTGCATAAGTTGTTAGGATCATTAAAAGAGCAAACCGATGTAAAAATGCATCCCACAGAGTGCCTGATACAGAGTAGGCTTTTTAATAAAGTCTAGTTCCCTTGACAAATAGTGAGCTCACTGCAGACCAAAACAGATGCTGCTTTTTAACCCTTTAATATGTAGCATGCTGTAACTCACAGTAAATGTGCCACAGAAGTTTGTCTGAGTCTGTTAAAAACTTCGGAAGCTTCCACCATTATGCCCCCTAATTTCCATACTCGTAGCTCAATCGACACCCAGCACCAAGTCTGCTCCTCTCCAAATGCCAGGTGCTTAACGCAGGGCTCGAGGGACCAGTCTGACACAATTCTCCAAAGAGGTGCGTAGCTGCTTCAGACAGCTCAACTTCACCTACTTCAGTAACGGAAACAAACTACTTTTGTTGTTCTTTGTTGCTGATGATGTTTCTGTTGTTGCTATTAGGATTTTATGATGATTATTGTTCCTGTTTTAATCAAAGAGAATGTCTAATAAACTTTGTAGTGTATAAAAAATCAGGATTGCCAGTGTTTGTTTGCCCCTTTACACTCAGAGCACTAGTCCCTGTTCAATCACCTTGCCCTGGTGTCTCACTAGGTGCCAGGAGGAACAAGGAACTCATGGCTTCTCCAGAAGCAGACACTGGAATGAATACTGCTCATGCACTGCGACTCCTAAAACAATAGGAACATGTACAGGTGGTAGAGATGAGCTCAGCGCAGGAATGGGGAGTCAGGCTCCCTGCTGTCCTAAAAGTGATGATCTGAGCTAGGTTTGAATTCCATCATGGGACGGTCCCTCCATAGACCTTGTGGCCCTAGCTAGATCTTCGGAGCAGTCGAGTTGCCTGCAAAGGTCAACCACACACAGTACGTTTCCCTCATTTAGTACCTAACGTGAGTCCTAAAATGGGCATGTAATCAGACACAATTTATTGTTATCATTTAATAATTTCACATGAAGATTGTGCATAACAAGAGCTCCATAAATATACTTGTTGACTCATCTGAATGGAATGATGAAATCTAGTCCTGCAACTAGAAGACTGAAAGCTTCTTAAGACCTGAGGCAAGTTTTAATAACTTTAATTGTTATCTCTGCATTTAATTTCCATATCCCCACAGCAGCTAACTCCTATTGGTCCATCAAACGCAGATGGTCAGCATCATTCCAGAAAATCTTCCCTGATCCCTGAATCTGGCAAACCCTTTGTGTTCCCATTGAACTCCTAGCTTCCATCACCGCAGCATCCATTTATTTATTTGTTTATCTCCCCTTTTAGGTTGATCTTCACAGCGGAGAGCATGACACAGTCGTCGATGCCTTTCTCAATGCCTGGACCATAGGAGGTCTTCAGTAGACCAATGCTGAGTGAATGAACAAATGAGTGTACAGTTTCCTCTAATAGCGTTGAATTTCCCCAAATGGATTTTAAGTTCTCTGTGGACAGGACCATGTTGCCCTTTGAAAGCTGGAGTAAGCCAGGGTTCTAGAAGAAGAGTGTTGATACCAGAAGAGCAAGATGGTGCCAAAGGGTGAAAGAAAAAGACTCCTTTCTTTTTTTTTCCTTTTTTTCAGATTTCCCTCATCTTTGGGGTTCTTCCTGAAACCTGGAAGTAATTCTTGAAAAAGTGTGTGATTTGAAGAGGGTTCAGGCAGGCCAGGTGTTTCCTCTGAGGGGCTGGTCCAATCCACTCTTCTTGGATGGGGGAGGTGCTATGGCTGGGAGAATGTTCTAGGTTTGGATGACTGTGGACGGGGAGCAGCTCACCCTCCTTGGAGGATGGTGGTTTTGAACCTCCAGACACCAATGCCAGTCTGCCATGCCTCCAATTGTTACCAAAGGTTGATATTTCTGGATTATGAGCCATTTTTAGATTATTTTATAAAACCAAAAGATAAAAAAAAAAAGATTGCCTCTTCCCAGTGGGGAACCCACTCTATTCAGCTAACATTCAATATGCTCCACTTAAGAAAAAAACAGACCTCAAAAACACCACAGAAAAATCACAGGGCCCTTATTGGAAATACAGAAGAGTTTTCTATTTACAAACAAATCATCACGGCCTTCCTTTAAGTGGCAAGCAATTTCACACCTTTGAAACATTTGAATTTCAAAATTGTGACGCTCTCAAGAAATATCAGACACACGGTGGGGCCAGCAATATCTAAAATGCCCCACAGTTATACAATAATATTTCAAGTTAAACAAACAGACAACTATCTATCTATCAATCTTTGCTGAATGTACAGAAATTTAAATCATTCTTATCTTTAAGATTTCAACATGCCATGGTGATTTGACTTTTCTTTGTTCACATACAAACTATATTCACTGATATTTTTCTACCTTTCTTAAAACCAAAATGTTAGATTGTAAAGTAACATTAGAAATCAGGGGAAACACAGGGGTTTTATCTGTCAGTGACACTGTGGAGCAGTGATTCTGACCCCGTTTCAATTTAGTCAGAAGGTATGCAGTGGTTGGTTAGGGATGTCAGTTCTGGATGTGTGAACAGAGAATAATAACACACCCACATATATTTGCCATCCCTAATTCTGTTTGAAAGCCTCAATTTATAGATGATGAAATTGAGGCCCAGCGAGACGCGCTAACTTACCTAAGGTCAGCGGGTGAATTTCTTCTCAGAGGGCTCAGAATTGTGCAGATATTATTTATTTTTTAGGCTAGTTTTAGAGAAGTACTAGTATTCAATCTGTGGGTATAGAAAAGCCGTCCAGCCATAGTATAAAGGGTCACAGGCAGTGGAGATTCCATACCTTAGCTGGATCAAGCCCTATCTAGCATCTGAGAAAATATACCTCCATTGATTAGAACAGCACCACCCACTAGACAGTCTTCTTTGGCTGTATTTAATGTTTAATGAATAGAAATCACCAATAACTTACATCGTCATCTGCCTGAGGCCACTGTGACCGAACACACCCTAAGTTCTTAAAGCTCCTCCATGATCTGGGACAATAATAGTCACCAGAGAGAGGATGGAGTTCTCTCTAACAGTGAGCCCATACCCGCTCCAATCCCTGTACAGCTAGGTCCACCCTCACAGACCATGCACAGCTAGAGGTCCTCCCACTCTATGCTTGTGTGGTGGCTCTAGTGTCCTCTTCTACAGAAAACACTTCCTTAAGTCATTCAGGTTTCTTCTGAGACTGCCATCTTATGTCTCAGCTGGATGAATCCCCTTTTCCATGCTCCCTTAATCCCCTGTGAGTCCCTCACTCATGACATCCATCATACCTTCTTATGACCACCCACTAGAGACAGTGAGCTTCACAGGTGCTAAGAGTACATCTTATTCAATCAATATCATGGCTCTAGTAGGTAAGCACAGTGTCTGACCCAGTGTTGTAATAATGAGTGACCAAATGAATGAATAACATCTTCTTCAAGTTTATCAGCACACTGGTTTTATTTTTCTCAGAACTATTATAACCCAGTTGCTACCAAGGCAGATTTCCCCAAATTATATCCTGGGAAGTGTTAACAATCCCTAAGATACCTGTTGGCCGCCCAAAATAATAAATACAAAGTAAAATATAAAAATAGTTCTTGGGATATTTTATAAACTACAATTTAACATATATGAGAACTGTCCCGATAAAAAATCCAGCCATTGGCAATATAACATTGTCATATTACATGGCTGGATACTTTCTGGATAGCCCTCATATACAGAAGAAGTGAGTGTGTGTGTGTGTGTGTGTGTGTGTGTGTGCATTCCTTATTATTACAGCATAGTATGCATGATGCTCGGGTCAGAAGAAATGGAGAAATGGCACTCCCTACATTAGAATGCCTGGTGGTTTTGTGAGAAATTCTTTATTTTCAAACCTGGAAACTTCCATGATAGTATGATGCAAAGGCAACTCTAACCAACTCATGTGTATTACCTTCTGGGTGATTGTTAGTCTGTGTTACATATATTTCTTATAAAAGTGCCAGATATTTCTGGTATCATTCAATGCTTATTGTGCATTAAACATAAACCTATGAATCAAATGTGATCATTTCTTAACAACAATCACCAAAAAATACTTTAACCCTGTCTAATCAAAATACATTATATTCGTAAGTTACTTTGGTATTCTCTTAATATACTATTTTTTTAAAATGTCTTAGATACGTAAGTCCGAGAAGCATCACCCTTACATAAGCATTATCATTGACTTGCTCCTGCTCCAACTTGCTGGTTTCTTGGGGAAACAGGCAGAGATTTAGAAGTGGAGGGGAAGAGGGGATGGGGAGTTGAAGGTAATAAAATGAGATTTCACAAAAGTTTAAATTTAAAAAGACATGAATTCTTTTAAACCCACTATTAACCAGGATGGTGAAGGAGCTGTGAAACACACATGGATAAACAGAAACAATCTTGGAAAGCACAGACACTCCTAGGTTAGATAACAAAAACCAGTGACTCCTCTATGTAAGAGATCAGGACCCAAATTGTCAGAGAGTTTAAAATAATAAAGATGCAACATTAGAAGTCAGATAAACATATACAGAAAGCCCAAAATGTTAAATACTAGACACACACACACAAATGGTGAAAATGGTTCTTTTAAATCAACTCTCCAAAGCAAAGAAAGAATGATGGGTAACAAAATAGAAACTATTAAAAAAAAAGAAACTATAAAGACTAGAAATCAATTAATTTGAAAGCAGAATGCAATTTTAAAATTTACAAACCCCAATGAAGACATAATAGTAACAAGTTCATTAAAATTAATAAAAAATAATTCTGAAGAATAGCACAAAAAAGTTGAAGAGTTCAGATATTCACCAAAGTTCTA
>PVJL010003083.1:94291-107163 GCA_004026885.1 Lyroderma lyra
AAAAAAAAAAAAAAAAAAAAAAAAAAAAAAAAAAAAAAAAAAAGAAACTATAAAGACTAGAAATCAATTAATTTGAAAGTAGAAATAATGAATATAGTGACTTTGATCCAAAAGCTGATTCTTTGGAATAAAAATAAAGTATCTCCACAACCTTGTGACAAATCTACTCAAGAAAAAAAAAGAAAAAAATTAGAAATGCAGATGGAATCTAATACATATAGAAGATATAATTGTCATAAGAATGCTATATATGACTATGTACTGATACTTTTGAAAAGTTTGATTAATTTAGCTAATTTGGGAGAAAAATAAATATTACAAAAATTGGTTCAATAAGAAGTAGAATAAATATACACAGCAAATCAAGAAAATTATCTTTAGGATCACTCTCTCCCTCAGCCTCACAGCCTACTCCAGCTGCTCCAGGCTTTATATGGGTGATTTTTTTTATATTTTAAGGAAAGAAATGTTCATGCTATCTTCAACATTCCAGAACATAGAAAAATATGAAAAGTTACATCACTTATTTATAAAGCTATCTATCATAAATCTTTATACTAAAATCTGACAGATAATACCCCAAATGTGTAATTACAGTTCAATCACACATTTTAATATATTTGCAAAACTTTTCAATAAGATGGTAGTGAACTGAATTTAACAGGATTTTGAAAATAACAATTCGCCATGACTGAGTAGGATTTATCCCAGAAATGCAATGATTCTAAAGTTCATCTTGATGAATAGAGGAGACATACAAACATGATTTACACAATAATAATAGTGAAGAACTACTCTTCACAAATTTTAAAATAAATCACCAGGCTAGAATTAATAAAATCATGTAATATTAGTACAAAAAAACACAGGCAGAAAAATGGAATACAATGAACATGAGAAATAGGCTGCATGTTACACTGACATGGGGGGTATCGTAATGATGAAGAAGGAGGGAAAACAGAGAAGAGGGTATGGGTAGGGAGGAGGGGGGAACCATGACTGTCTTTAAATATCTAGGATCATTGGCTGAAAGAGAGATCCTTCTCCCAGTTTAGGCTTCAAAAGCCGAACAGGGATGGAGATTTCTGTTCATTCAGTAGAAAGCATCGCAGCCAGTAGCCTAGTCCAAAGAGGGATGCAACTGCCTTTGGAAAGTACGTGCAGGACCTGCTCCTTAATTTGTAGGAACAAATGCAAAATAAAAATGTGCGGCTCCTTGTTCAAAATTATTAAGATTTCCAAGATAAATCAAACCAGGCTGTGGGACCACAGAGGCTTCACGCGCCTGGATGTGTTTTCCATCACAGGGCAACGTGGACTGGAGGAAACCTCGGTGTGGACGTAGTCAAGTGACTTCAAGTACAAGATCGATAGATAAATATTTAATTTTAAATTAATCAGTGATAACCATTCCTCTTATGCTCACATTTTTATAAAATTAAGAGGTACAAGAGAGACACCCCCTCAGGCTGCCATGACAAGACTTACCTTCTTCTCCTTTGAGTCGCCATGACTGTGCCCATTATATAGTGCTTGCTCATTATATACGTTGCTGAAATCTAAGACATTACTTTACATTATATAACTTTACTGTTTTACAACATTTCCACCATCCATTACCTCTTTTGACAATAACAGAGAAGTATTATTGTGTCCATTTTACCTCAAAGAAAAGACAGACCCAGGTCAGGTTTGATGGCCCCAGGTCATACAATTAGTCAATTGCCACCCAGGCTCTTCTACTATCTAGTCATTCAGTTATTTATTTACCTGTCCTTCCAACCATCTGAACACCTGCTCTATACAAATCCCCTATAGGCCCAGGGGGCTCTGCATCTCCTGGCCTTAGGGGATCACAGTTTAGTGGGGAAGACTGACAAATCATCAAGTTCCACCACACCATGAGATACGTAAAATTAAAACAATGTAAGTGAGTACAGGGAACAGAAGTGACACAAAATGCTAAATCTATCTAAAGAGACCAAGGGAGGCTTCTCGGAGACAGCAGCCAGCCACTTTTAGGGCTTTGAAGGGAGAACCTGAGGGTTCCCCATTGCATAGCTAAACTGAACAGCCACAAAGAAAGGCATAAGCTCCCTGGGTGCTCAAGGGAGTTTTGCTGGGCAAAATGCTCTTGGCCAGTTGATCTGCCCTGCCAATGGGAACTGCGTGCCACAGGGAATCATTTGTAAAAACCAATTTCTCTTGCAAGTGAGCCCAAGTGAAGAGGGGACCAGGAGTTGGGAACTGCCAGGACCCAGTGACAGTCCACACCTATGAAGAGCTTTCTGAGCAGGACAAATGTAAAGCATCTCCTTTGGACCTCACAGTCACCCAACCAGGTCAGTGGGTCAGGATCCCATTCACAGTTCATAGATGGCAATCAGACTGAGCCTGTCTAGGACCTGTTCTGGGCCAATCACTAGCAGGTATCAAAAAAATGCAGCTTACCTCCTAGTGCAGGGCTCTGTCCACTTCCTCCTAAGAGCCCTGCCTAATGGCCAGGGAAACAGGTCTTTCCTTTCTTGGACAACTCTCTTCAACTTTGTAGTCCATTTACCTCCAGGGAAACCATGACTGATAGTGTCACTGCCTGCCTGTTAATCTTAATAGCCTACCTGAGATACCACCTGGGGAACTCAAGCTCCACAACAGATTCCTATCAAATACTTGGCCAACAGGGAGTGCATAGCTATAATAAGTTTACATCAGATAGAGCCCTGTTATAAAAATAACAAAAGTAGCCACAATAGCATTTATTATATTGTTAAAAGCAGTGTGGATATGGAGATGCATGCCTTGCATTCTAGCTTTGGCTAAAGTGAGTTCCTGGAATGACTCTTGGCCTCAGTTTCCTTTTATGGAAAATGGGTATGTTTACCTGTTTTGTAGGGTTGTCATGAGAATGAAACAACACAATAGACACAAACGTTTTTAATCTAAATGATACCGAAACGTTGGCTTTTATTACTACTAGTGACATTATTCTATTGTACTCAGAGAAAATTTGTATGTAATTATAATTACAACCCCAAATCCTCATTCCATGTGTGGAGTATGCATTTCTTCTAGAAAACAAACTATCATACTGAGGCAGGATGAATTTAAAAGTAAATCACTCCAGGATGTATAGAGCAGTTGGAAACAAAACCTCACCTTACCATCACAGACAAACCACATAGACACACAGCCAAGGAAGGTTTAAATTATATTTTACCAAAAAGTCATAAAAACCCTGGGAAAGTTAATAACATCTTCTAGTAGAGGCTGGTCTGTTAGCTGCCTTCGAAGGAATTGGTATTAATGGTGAAAACCAAGACATGCACAAATTACCATAACTCAAGGCATAAAGCATTGAGGCCATTAGCGTGACACAGGTAGAGTGTTAGGGAGGTGTAGAGGAGATAAAGATCATCGTTATCTGCTGGGAAAGAACATCAAAGAGTCTGCTAACTATATCTTCTGGGCTTCCTTGAGTTCTGGGTTCAGTCAATTGAAACACCAGCAAGGAGAAAGGAGGTGGGGAGAGAGAGCACTAGCTCTGCTGGGCAGTCCTTCCTGCATGGTTATAGTTCTCACTGGACTTTACTATCTTTATTTCTTTCCCTGTTCCTTCAGTCCTAGAGATGATAAGGGCTCCAGCCACTGCTAGTCTCTGGCGCCTGAACATCCCTTGTTCATCTCATTAACCTTGCCCCCACATCCTTATGCAATCCCTTCATGAATGGTTCTTCTTTTGAAGTATGTGAGGTGAATTCTGCTTCTTGCTGACCCTACTGATACAGGGGTCAAAGTTAAACAGAGGCCTGGAGAGAGGCAAGTCCATTGCCGTAACCTGAGAGAGGGATGCAGAGGTAGTAGGGGTGAAGAAGAGGCAACAGAGTAGAGAATCTTTCCAAGGGGGAAGTCATAGGTCTTGATTTCAGCTTGTGCAGGGTCTCCAGGAGCAGAAGTTCTGGGGGACTGAATGGGTGGTGAGGCACTCCCCAAAATGGAGAAGGAGAAGGAGGTTCCAGTGACTGATGAGGTCAGTTTTGATCAGCTGAGTTTAAGGTGCCTGTAGGACATGAGGAGATATCCAGGAGACCAGTGGAGCAAAGGCTCTGGCTTGGAGATTTAGCCAAGACACCAGCAGCACAGGGATAATAGTTAAGTTTCATGGACAACAGAGAAATACAACTATATTTGCCACAAGCTCATCACAGTGGTTCTGTCTTAATAATTATCGATATATAAAGAAGTAGAATTATAATGACCCAAGATCTCACAGAAAACTCTGTTCAGAAGCTGCTTGCCTTGTACCTTGATTAATCACCCCCCTCTTAAAGATGTAGGAGTTTGTTTTTCAAGTCCATAATTTTCCCTGGTGTTCCATTTAGTCATTCCTATTTTTCACTACCAGATTGTTTGCTGGGGAAAAGAACAAAAACAGCAACAGATGTCTTTGTTTTGGGATTTTGCAAAACTCTCTGGTTAAGATAACACTTTCAATTAAGAAATTATATCATCCAAATACCATATGCCAACAAGCCCTCATTTGCAGAAGTCACCTACTTTTAGAAATTGTTTGAGGAGTCCTCTGGAACCACCACCACTCAAAGGCTCAGTTGGGCATCTAAACAGGTCCCTTCTCTTCTTTCTTCTGGATCCTGAAAGTTTCCGTTCAGAAAGCTGAAGTAAAGAGGGTGTCCTCTGATTTGGCCTCAGGGCTCCGTAGATATTCCCCACTAATTCCTTCTTTTTATGTACACACACACACACACACACACACACACACACACACCCCTACATGTGTGTAGCTTACGCTATTCATTGTATATCCAGGGTCTGGGACATTTAGGCACTTAGTAAATAGCTATGAAATAAATTATTCCTTTCTTCTTTCCTTCCTTCCTCTCTCTCTATCTTTGGTTCTTCTATAGCCTCACATTTTCTGAAAGATTTCTGTGCCACTAGTTGCTAAGCATTGGAACTGCAAAGATAAACAAATTCCCTGTCCTCGAGACACACACAGTTTACAGGGAAGATGGCCAAGTAAAAGGAGAGTTCTAATCCCCGGAAGAATATGAGTTCTTAGGGGTAAGAACCAGTCAGTCCTAATACCCTGTGTAGCCTCTTTCTTGTACAGTGCCAGGAATTCAGTAGGTGCTCAGTGAGCGTGAGTGAAAAGTTTTTTTGAGAAGTACCCCTGACCAAGCAAGGGCCATGCTGTGGAAGCACAGGGGGAAATAATGCTAAAATTCTGAGTAGGAGTAAGCTGGGAAGGACTCATAGAACAGTGGGATGTGCACCAAGTACTGGACAAGGTTGGGGTAAGCAGGAGGGCAGGGCCTGTGGGGTGAAGGAAGCACTCAACCAAAGCATGGAGTCATGACAGTGCTTATGAGGTGACTGTCACCACTGAGCAACCCAGTTGGGCCACAGCATTGGTGAGAGGAGGACTCAACATGATCTGAGTCCCATTGTGGAATACTTGGTTGGGGTCTGGGTTTTATTAGACACTGGGGAACCACGGTAGATGGTGACAAATATAAAGTGGCATCTCATCCAGCTCAAACCTACTGTCATAGATTCACCCCATTCTACCTTGTGTTGTGGACATTGGGTAAAAGCCTCATCTTCCCATTTCAGAGTGGGAATTCAAATTTACTATTGATGGACTACTCTGCTGGATGTATTCCATTTGTCCATCCAGATCCACTCTCCCGGTTCTCCATCTGACTCTGTGCCCCAGAAGGCTGACCTTGCCCCCTGACTCCCAGCTGGATTTGGCCAAGGGAAGCCACCAGCAGGAGATCAGAAAGTGAGAGGGAATGAAGTTGAGATGTTTGCTTCCCTGGTTCCTTCTGTGTCAGGTTTCTGCATTAGTGCATTCCTCTACCAAAGGCCACAGCTCCTGAAAGGTATCCCTGTCTATCTGGCTACCTTCTTCTGACCCCATAACTGTTCTATCCCCCCACCCCATCAGGCCTGGGGATAATGAAAGCTCCTTCTTGTTGCTAGCCCTAGGACCTAGCACGATTCATGACTGCTGTCTCTAACCTTGCCTGTAACTCCTTAAATGACTATTCTCCGGAAATAGCCCAGTCAGACTGTGCTAAGACTCTTATGCAGACACCTACCATGTATCAAGCACACTGTGAGATGCTTTCCATGCATTGCTCATGTAATCCTCCCAAACAATGTTTCAGGTAAATGTTAGTATCTCCATTTACAGATAAAAAAAATACCTGGACTTCACAAATTTTAGAACTGGTAACAACCATCTTCTACAACTTGGAACCTCTTCCCTTCCCCCAATTAGAATAGTACTTAGCACATGACATTTTCTTGACTGAATATATGAGTGGATACAAGGTTGTACATGCTAAATTCTAATATGAATGTTAGAGGTCACAAGGGTTTTTTCCAATTCAGTAGTACTTAGAGTGGATTTTGGGTCAGAAAAAGAATTAAAAGTCTAATTTGATCAAGTTAAATTTATCCCAGGTATGCAGGGTGGTTCAACATTTGAAAATCATTTAATGTAATCCATCACATCAACAGGCTGAAAAGGAAAAATTATATGATCATATCAATAGGTGCAGAAGAAGCATTTGACAAAATCCAACATCCATTCACAATAAAAACTCTAATAAACTAGGAATAGAGGGGACCTTCCTCAACTTAACAAAGACTACCTACAAAAAAAAAAAATGAACAAACCCTACAATTAACATCACACTTAATGGTGAGAAACTTGAACTTTCCCAATTAGATCAGGTATAAAGCAAGATGTCCCCTCTCATCACCCCTTTTCAATATCATACCAGAAGTCCTTGCTGATTCAATAAGACAAGAAAGAGAAACAAAAGTCATATAGATTGAGAAGGAAGACATAAAATTGTCTTTATCATAGATGGCATGATTGTCTATGTAGAAAATCCAAAAGAATCAACAACAAAAAACCTCCTGGAACTAATAAACAATTATAGCAAGATTGCAGGATACATAGTTAATATATAAAAGTCAATTGCTTTCCTATATGACAACAATAAAATTAAATTTAAAATTAAAAACACAACACCATTACAATAGCACTCCTCAATTTGAAATACTTCAGTATAAGTCTAACAAAGTAAGTATAAGATCAATATGAGGAAAAATACAAAACTTTCATGAATGAAATCAACTAAATAAATGGAGAGGTATTTCATATTTATGGATAGCAAGACTCAATATTCTCAAGAGGTCAGTTCTTCCCAACTTGATTTATAGATTCAACATACTTCCAATCAAAATCCCAGCAAGTTATTTTGTGAATATCAACAAACTGATTCTAAAGTTTATTTGGAGAGGCAAAATACCCAGAACAGCCAACCCAGTTATGAAAAAGAACAAAGTTGGAAGATTGAAACTACTCAACTTCCAAACTTACTTTAATGCAACAGTAATCAAGCCATTGTGGTACTGGTGAAAAAAATTGACAAACAGATCAATGGAACAGAATAGAAATCCTAGAAATAAACTCCCATAAATATAGTAAACTGATCCTTGAAAAATGATCAGAAGCAATGCAATAGAGCAAAGGTAGTCTTTTCAACAAATGATGCTAGACAATCCACATGCAAAAAAAAAAAAATGAATCTTGACATAAACCTTATATCCTTCACAAAATGAACTCAAAATGGATAATAAATCTATATGCAAATGGCAAAACTATAAAATTCCTATAAGGTAACACAGGAGAAAACCTAAATGACCTTGGATATGCTGGTGCCTTCTTAGATACTGCACCAAAGACACCATCCATGAAAGAAATGATTGATATGCTGGATTTCATTAAAAGTAAAATCTCTGTAAAAGACAATGTCAAGAGAATGAAAAAAACAAGCTGGAGACTAGAAGAATATATTTGCAAAAGATGCATCTGATAAAGGATGAACTGTTATCCAAAATATACAAAAAACTCTTAAAACTCAACAATAAGAAAATAAACAATCCACTTACAATATGGGCCAAGAGCTTAAAAGACACCTCACCAAAGAAAATACACAAATGGCAAATAAGCATATGAAAAGATGTTCCACATCATATGTCATCAAGAAAATACAAATTAAAATAATGAGATACCACTACACATCTATTAGAATGACCAAAATCTAAAACAATGACAACACTAAATGCTGATGAAGATGTAGAGCAACGGAAACTCTCACTCATTGCTGGTAGGAATGGTACAGCCACTTTGGAAGACAGTTTGACAGTTTCTTACAAAACTAAACATACTCTTACCGCATGCTCCAGCCATCAAAGAAGTTGAATATTTATGTCCACACAAAAACCTACACATGGATGTTTATAACACCTTTATTCATAAATTCCAGAACTTGGAAGCAACCAAGATGTCCTTCAGTAGGTGAATGACTAAAATAAACTGTGGTACATATAGAAAATAGACTATTCAGTGCTAAGACAAAATGAGTTATCAAGCCATGAAAAAAATATGGAAGAACCTTAAATGCATACTACTAGGTGAAAGAAGCATGCTGAAAAAGATTGTATACTTTGTGATTCCATCTACATGACATTCTGGGAAAGGCAAAACTATGGTGACAATAAAAAGATCAGCAGTTGCCAGGGGTGGGTGAGGGTGGAGAACAAGAAAAGAACAGGCAGAGCACAGAGGATTTTCAGAGCAGTAAGAATATTCTATGATATTGTAATGATAAATATAAGTCATCACACATTTGTTAAAACTCACAGAATGTACAACACCAAGAGTGAACACTAACGTAAACTGTTAACTTGGGGTAATAATGATGTGTTGGTATAGGTTCATTCTTAATTTTTTTAAAATGTACCATTCTCGTGAGTGATGTTGATAATAAGAAAAGCTTATTGTGTGAGGGCAGAGGTCTATGGGAAATCTCTGTACCTCCCTCTCAATTTTGTTGTAAATCTAAATCTGCTTTAAAAATAAAAAATAAAAAATAAATCCTAATTCAGTACTGACTAGCTAGCTCTCTACAATGTTAAATCCTATGTTGACATGTGGCTAACAGTCCTTACTGCATAATGTGATTATAAGGGTTAAACAAGATAATATTCACAAAGTACCCAGGATAGAGTAGGTGCTTTATAAATGATAGGTTTATTTTACACACACACACACACACACACACACACACACAACACACATATGGGCTGTACAGAAAGAATCCAGCCATGTAATATGAAAAATAGAGGCAGTTATGGCTGGATTTTTTTCAGACAGCATGTGTGTGTGTGTGTGTGTGTGTGTGTGTGTGTGTGTGTTCTGATTAGTACTCAAAGCAATGTTGAAAACCCATATGGACAGACAGCTTCAATCAAGTACTCTTTAATTCTCTTACAAACTACCTGCTCCAAACATACAAACATACATACAATTTCTCATTAGTTAAGTTGCTAGTGCTTGAAGTTGCCTATTTAAACTGTTCTTGTTTGTTTTACTTGGGCAACTCAGAATCTCCAGTTGGAAAGGATGTGACAAGAGAAAAAAAAATTTGAAAGCTACCATGTGCCAGGTACTCTGATATCCCTATCTTGTTTCATTTTTCACAAGAGTCCACATAACCTAGGCAGAATTCCTATTTTCACTAACGAGCCTGGCAAAATTCAGAAAAGTTAAGTACCTCGCTCAAGGTCATGCAACTAAGCAAGAGTGAAGTCAGGATTTGAGCCAGGTCTTCTGATCCCCAAGTCGTATCCAGGCCTCCCAGTGCCTCATGGTATAGTCCACACCACGTCCTGCAGCCAGATAGAGTCCATCTTTCACTTCGCTCAACGTTTATGTGTTTTTCTCTTTAAGCTCCAACTTTTTCAACTGGAAGCAGCAACCCATCCCAAAACACGTGACAGTTACTCAATTCAGAGTGATCCACAGGTCCTTTCCAGGATGGCGATGCCAACCGTTCTCTTTTCATTGTTTCTGGGGGAGGGGAAACTCCACATTAATGGAATTCCAAACAGGAATGTTATGGTAACAAAGCAGGGAGAAAGCTCAGACAATAGGAGGAAATGTTGAAAGATTCCCTTTCATCTCCTAACGGTTTGGGGCTGCACTTGTCCACTCCTGGGAAAAGAATCCTAGGGCAAAGGTCCCCCGCCCTCATGAGGAGCCCACATTTTTGGGAGTGCAGTTACTCTTCCTTCCGTTTTTTAAAAATATTTTTCTAACCAGGTCTCCGGAATTGAATATAAACACTGCAGGGTTTCGCTCATTCTTTCCGAAACAGCATTTTGGTTTCCAGCCTCTATCTAACGCCCCTGTTGAGAATTTCAGTATCTAGATAAACGGATCCACGCCTTGGAAATCTTGGGAAAAAGAGGTGTGGCAGAACAAAACACCGAGCTCTGTTCTGGTTCTGTTTCATCTCCAAAGCAACTCTGTGAAAGCGAAAGCCTGAAGGAAAATAGGCCAGGGGCTCTGACCTGTTCACCAGCTGGTCACGGAGCCTCAGCTGTGCTAAGAAAACCAGGTGATGTGAAGAAAGTGGTTTTGGCGTGACCGGCCCAGCTTTGGAATCCTGGCTCCTGCATTTATCAGCAGGAGTCTCAGTGTCTTCAGCAATGTGATGGGGACAATGACATCCATCTCTATAGGGATTCAAAAAAATACTCTGTCCTATCTCTCTGGGGTGGATCTCTTTTAAAGCAGTGGGACGGGGGTGGGGGGTGGGGGAGCTGCTTGACAGGTGGGCAACCCCATTCCCACCCCCACGGCCGTTTCTAACAGGAAACAGAAGCCTTCAGTGTGAGCACCTTGAAGCAGCTGGCTACTGACCGGAAGTGACCCCACGTGGAAACTTTGGCATCCAGAGCTTACTCACAAGCTGAGCTCTAACTTCACAGACTACGGAAGTTTCCCCGATTCAATGGGTCCACCACTCTCTTTCCATTTTTATTTATGTTTTGGTCTAAGAAAAGAGAAGTGCCACAAGTATAGCCGGGAGCTGAGAGAAATGAGGAGGAGGAGAAGCAGTTGCTGGGGAGGCCAGTCGGGCTGGAGGAGCTGGTTAAGCCGGTAGAAGCCCTTTAAAACCTGGCCCAAGCATCCCCTCCTCCAGGAAGGCTACCCTGACCACCTTCCCTCAGGCTGAGTTTGGTGTCTTCTGGGGTGTTCTATTTGGTCTCTTTGTGAGCTAGTGATGGGATCTTACTAATCTTATGAACCTAGTAGCTGGCACAGTGCTTGGCACATAGTACTTTCTTTGAAAGTGTTAAATGCCATCGAATGAATAGCTTTCTAATTGATGAAGTGAGCATGAGCTCACCCATCCCAATGTTGTACCACAAGGGTGCTATGCTTCCCTTGGACACAGCCACAGGCAATATTCAAAATCACGGGAAATCATCATGCTTCATGCAGGAAGGACTCTGTCGATAAAGGACGAGTAGGGAAAGCAGGACCCCGTGTTTTCCCTCCCCCTACCTCCACCCATTAGGGAAAAGTAGACTCGGCAGCCTGCGTTCAACCCATTAGGCTTCAGTTCAAACCTGAGCTGTACTCCAGGTACAACCCGGGGTTTCAAGCAGGGAAACTGAGGAAGATGTTCAGAAATTGAAACTAGGCAGCGTGGTGAGGAAGGAAAGTTGTAATTTAGAGATTATGAGGGTGCCAGGACGGAGTTGAGTCTAGGTTGCTGGCAATACACAATTGTCCCTTGACCCAAAGGGCTGATGCTACTGACAGTCAACTCAGAGAACACAAGATGGCAGAGGCACATGTGGGGAATGCCTTCATTGCCATGATGCTAACACAGCAAAAATGCCCAAGCTCTGTGCAAAAGTTATCAATATAGATCTCTGAGGAGCTTAATAATATGTTGTTATTAACTTCTTCTAGGGGACTGTGTAATTAAAGGCGATCAGAAAAAGAAAACCATTTCGTGCTGAAATTATCTCTTTTCTCCCAATGCCAAATATGCAAGATCACCCTGTAACTTAAAAAAAACAAAACAAAACAAAACAAAACCTCTGTGCTAGGACCTGTGTGAAAACCCAAGATCAAAAGATGTATAAGATGAGGTCCTCTCTGTCTGGACTCTGTTAGCATGGGAGCGAGACCGAAGCTGGGAGAGGGGAACGGCGGGTAGCCTGCTCAGAAGAGAATATAAGGGGAGCCTAGCCGAAGGTTGTCCTTGAGGACCCTCAGCCAAGGGAAGGAAAAAAAGGGTGAAGTTCAAATTATTTCATGAGATGCTTCATGCATGACAGTTGACAGGTATGGAGAGTTGCCAAGTATAGATGAAGGTTTCTCAACCCTTGACACTATTGACATGTGGGGCTAGGTAATACCTTTATGTGGGGACTGTCCCATACATGCAGGATGTGAGGCAGCTTCTCTGGCCTCTACCTACCAGATGGCAGTGACAACCAAAAATACCTCTAAATATTACCAAATGTCCCTTGAGGGGCAAAGCCACTGACCCCACCCCCATCCTGATTGAGAACTACTGGTGCAGATAAACTATGAAGTTTATAGCAACAGTGTGGGATTGGGTGGAGGTCTTGGAATATAGGAGCCTCTGGACAACTTAAGGCTCTTGTGACATCAAGAGTACTATTATTATTATTAGATTATCTCTTCACTACACTCAAAGGACACCTGTACAATTGAACCATGTAGAGAGAGAGAAAAGAGCTCAAACTATAGAATGGGGGGGGGGGGGGGGGGGGGGCAGAAACACCATACTCTGAATCTAACCCAAGAATAATATGAAATTGAACACCAAATTGAATTCTGAGCTTCTTGGACACCAAGACAAAATGGGAAATTTGAGGAATTCTATAGCTCTTGTTTTCTGATGAAAGCAAACATACCTTTTCTTCTTTTTCTTTCTTTTTAA